>JAQQSW010000341.1:0-15454 GCA_028646575.1 Pseudocheirus occidentalis | reverse complement strand
TTAATAAGGAAAGCGTCCACTGTCCTTGTACAGATGAGGAAACCGAGGCCTGGAGAGATGAGGATTTGCTCAGGTTACACTGAAGCATTAGAACCCTGATGGGAAGGAGGCAGCACTTCTGCCTCCCAGGCCAATGCCCAATCCGCCATGATGCCTAAATGCCACAGATCTACTCCACTGGCACAGAGTGGAGTCTGAGATGGGTGGCTTGTAGGCACTTGGCAAAGGGTAGATGTAGATGAAGCTTATGGTGATGGTGAAGATGATGATGATGGTGTCCAGATGCTCCCACAGTTGAGACCACTCCCCTCCCCCGTAGCTGGTTCATTCTGACTTTTGTTCCTCTCTGACACCACTGTCACAAGGCTCCCTTATTTTTTTTTATCAAAGACAGAAATCTAATCTCAACTGTGCAGAAAACAGGAGGCCTGCTCAAGGAGAGCTAGAAACAGCCTATTCAGAGTAGAAAAACACACCCTCCCTCCTCCCCCCACACAGATTGCAGGGACAAAGAAAGCAATTTCCTGCCCAACTCTGGCTAATGGCTTCCAACTGCTGTTAGGAGAGAAGTGAGGGCCATGCCTGCAGACAGGAGCTATGAATCCAGGCTCTGACAGCAATTTTCTACTAATGGGTTTTAGAAATGGTTATGGGGCACATACAAATGTGGGGTGGAGTAGGGAAAAGAGATTTCACTGGGGGCTGGACATCTCCAGGTGGGGCACGTCTCCAGTGTGTCTCTGTTGCTCTACTTTGGGTTTGGGGTGGGGTGGGAGAGGATCGGGATGTATGAGGAGCTTATAAAATACGATGCTGAGAGACCTAGGAAATGTCCCCATGCAGAGCCAACACTAAGGATTTTGGCATCTGAGCCAGTTATCTATGCCTACCTATATCCCTGTAATTCAGAGTCACTATTTGCTGAGGAGGAACCCCTTTTCTCTTTTAACTAATCCTTTCTGTCTTCTCCACTTTTGTCTTGCTTCTTCCCTACTTCCTATCCCCCTGCCTCACCTTTTGGTGTGCTCTTCAAAACTCCCAGGTAAGACAAAAGAAAGAGAGTTTCCCTTTATCTTCGACCTCTTCCTCTTGTGATATATCCAGATTCTTGTGCTCATGAAACCCTGGCTCTCCTTGGAAGGTACTGCTTCCCTGGCTACCTGGTACTTCTACCTTATGTCCCCCCTTTATCTCTGTGGTGACCAAGGGATCAGATCAGTTGATAGATGAGTAAAGTCCCTCCTAACTCCAAGGTCTTGTGATTGCTGTGACTCTATGACACCAGGGAATGCTGCTTTGCCAGATGGAATACAACAAAATCCAGGGCCAACTTAAACAAGAAGTTTGAGTTCCTGAAGTAAAAGTGAAGGGCTCAAAGTCTGGTCTAGGGGGAGATCTGATCACCTCTCCACTGCTGTTCCCAGTTCTTCACTCTTCCACACACCCAGCAACCTCTCCTTCTTCCAGGTTTTCTCCATCCCTCCATCTATATCTGTACAGATCCTTGATACAATCATCTCTCAGACTCCAGGTCACTTTCCCTTCTCTCTGAATGAGTTCAGTATCTGGATCTACATCTTTCTCCATACCCTAACTCTTGCCTTTTATACTAAGGGAATTCTAAAGACAATTATGTCATAAGTATTTATGCATTAAGGACCTGTGATCTCCCTGTTTATGAGTCTCATCGATTTCCATGATCTACAACTTCACTCTACCTCAGCCATTCACAGTGATGGTCTTAGTTTAGATCTTGACACCATCCACTATTGTGCTATCTCCAAGGTACTCCATCCTGAAATCCCCCTCTGACCACTACTGCCTCATTTCCATTCTCCTCCTCTGCCTAACTCCTTCTAGACCAATTCTTTTTAAAATTGGGGTTTATTTTTAAATTTTAAACAATCTACTTTGCTTCCATCTTACCTTCACCACATTGGAAAAATAAATTCCTTGTAATAAATATGCATGATCAAGCAAGACAAATCCTTTCTTTGGCTGTGCTAAAAATATGTTTTATTCTACACCCTGCATCCAACATTTCTCTGTCATAAGGTGGATAGAATGCTTCATCACTGATCTTCTGGCATCATTCTTCATCCTTACCTTGACCATCAGTCTTTTTGTTTTTACTTTATTTAGAATTTTATTTTCACCCCATTATATGTAAAAATGATTTTCAACATTTGTTTTTAGAATTTTGAGTTCCAAATTCTCTCATCTCTCCCCTCTCATTGAAAAGGCAAGCAATTTCATATAGATTATACATACATAGTCTTGCAAAACATATTTTCATATTAGTCATGTTGTTAAAAAAACATAAACCAAAAAAAACCACGCAAGAAAAATATAGGAAGTAAAAAAATATACTTTGATCTGTACTCAGACTCCATCAGTGCTTTCTCTGGGGATGGAGAGCATTTTTCATCATAAGTCCTTCAGAATTATCTTGAATCATTGTATTGCCAAAAATAGCTTAAGTCATTCACAATTCTTCATCAAACAATATTGCTGTTATTGTGTACAATGTTCTCCTGGTCCTGCCCATTTCATTTTGCATTAGTTCATTTAAGTCTTTCAAGGGTTTTCTGAAATCATCCTGCTTATCATTTCTTATAGCACAATAGTATTCTCTAACAAGCATACACCACAACTTGTTCAGCCATTCCTCAGTTGATAGGCATCCCTTCAATTTCCTATTCTTGCCACCATTAAAAGAGCTGCTATAAATATTTTTGTACATATTTGACTTCCAGTCTTTTCAGCTCTCTTTGTTGTTTCAGGCCATTTTTCCAAAGCTGACCTCACTTTTCTCCCTTCACTATATGGACCCTATAATTGACTAGTTAGTTCAACTAAATACTAGTTTCTGTACCTGCTTCTTTGTCTCATTTCCAGGCACACCTTACCAAACTCTAATCCTGGGGTGATAATAATAAAAGCTAGCATTCCTATATTTCTGTAAGAGCACTTTACCTATATGATCCTCTCTACTCCTCTCATCACATCTGCCTTTTCTCCTCCTACTTGATTTCTTCTGAAACCACTAGGAAAAGTCATACAACCTCAGTCGCTATAGATCAAAGGGTCAGAGATTTAGCACTGAAAAGGTCATCAAATCCTACCTCCTTATTTAACAGAAGAAGAAACACACACAGGGAGGTTGAAAGACTTCTTTGAGGTCATCTGAGGCAGAATTCAAATGTCTTCCTAACTTCAAGTTCATACTCTATCCAGACACCAGATACCGCCACACCACATAATACCTGCAGGGTCCATAAAAGATTGATAAGATTTAAGTTTACCTGGGACCTCGCTGCTGAACAGCAATCCATTTATTCTTTCATAGTTAACTCTGTCATGCTTCCCACAAAAACTGTTTCAAACCTTTTCTCAAGTTCCCTAAGACATGGTCTCCCAAATATCTCTCAGGAAAAGACTTTGCCTCCTGCTTTACTGAGAAAATGCAAGATGTTGTGAATCCTCTTTTGCCCCCTATTGCCCACTTCAGAATCCCACTACATTGCCTATTCCAGTCACTGAGGAAGAGATGGCTCCTCATCCTCACCAAGACCATTGGACCCTTAATTCTACATCTCCTCTTTTCCCCTTTGGAAATTTGGACCTTCATTCATTCCCTTTCTATCTCTCATCTTTAATCTTTCCTTTCTTATTGCCTAAAATCATTCTTGATTCTCCACCATCCTCTTAAAAAACACTGAGGTACACTATGACAGCTAGTTATCACTATTTCCCCAAAATACAGCTAAGAAAATCTTTTTTTGTTGTCCTTGCTTGCCTTAAGATTCTTCACTTGACCTTATTATTCATTCAAGTAGTCCTTCTAAATCTTTGTTTTTCACAACCAAATTCTGAGAAAAATGTTTCTATCACCATGATCTCCATTTCATCAGCCAACTTACTTCTCACCCCTTTGTATTCTGGCTTCTGATCTTACCAAGTGAGTGAAAATGCTCTCTACCAGTGACCTATTAATTGCTAAAACTGGCAACCTTTTATCAGTCTACAGAAAAGATTTCAAAATGCCTGGAGAGCATACAGTCTGAACATTCCAAAGTGGTATCAAATTAAAATGCAATTGGGAAATATATAACAAAGTAAATCAAAATACAGCAAAACATAGGTAATGTTACATTTTAAAACTAAGTCAATATGTGATCCTTGTGCATGGTTTATGGTTTATTAATCTCCATTTAATTTGAATTGGACTCCACTGGTCTACAGGATATCTCTGCAACTTTGTTAAACTATTAACCACTACTCCATCATATATTCTCTTTCTTCTAGTCAATGCGTATTTATTAAGAACCTACTATGTGCCGAGCACCATACTTAGTATGTATAGAATTGTATACAGTCTCTTCTTTGGAGCTCATAGTCTATTGGGGGGCAGTGGCATACAAACAACTATACACACAAAATATATGCAGTATAAAAATAATCAATAAAGGGAAAACACTAGAATTACGTGGAAGTAAGAAAGTATTTTCATAGAAAACAAATCTTTGGCTGAGATTTAAAGAAAGCCAGGGAAGTTAGGAAGAAGAAATATTTAGGAGGGAGAGCATTCTAGGCACTGGGGACAGCTGGAAAAAATATACACAATTAGGAGATGAAGCATCTTCTTTGAGAAACAGCAAGGAGTCCAATGTCATTGGATCACAGAGTATGGAGGTGGGGAGGGAATTATTAGGTGCAAGAAGAGTGGAAAGGTAGGAATTTGAATACCAAACAGAAGAGTTTATATTTGAATCCTGGAGACGATAGGGAGCCACTGGAGTTTATTGACTGGGGAGTAGGGAGGGTGCACTTTAGGAAAATCACTTTGGCAACTTACTGGAAGATAGATTGGAGTAGGGAGAGACTTGTGACAGGAAAAAGAAGTGACTATCAGGCCATTCCAAAAGTCCAGGTGTGAGATGATTGTCTCCACTAAGGTGGTAGCATTGTCAGGGGACATAAAAGGGTAATGCGCTGGATATGAAGATAGAATTGACTTGGTCACAGATTGAATATGAGGGTGAGAGAGATTGTAGGGTCAAGGATGACACTTAGAGTGTAAGCCTAGGTAATGGGAAGGATGTCAAGTACCCTCGACAGTAATTGGGAAGTTAGAAAGAGGGGAAGGTTTGGGGGGAAATCAATCAATAAATGCTTATTAAAACACCTACTATGCTCCAGGCACTGTTCTAAGACAATAAGTTCAGTTTTGGATATACTGAGTTTAAAGTGTCTATGAGAAGTCCATTTCAAGATGTCTGCTAGGCAGTTAGATATGGAAGACTGAAAATCAGCAGAGAGGTTAGGGCTGGATGAGAAGATACAAGAGGCATCAACATAGATAATAATTGAATTCATACAACCTGATGAAATCATTAAACAAAAAAATTATAGAGAGAAAAGAAAAGAGGGACTAGGACAGAGCCTTGGAGGACATTCATCATTAGCAGGTGCGAGTGGATGAAGATCCAGCAAAGATGAATGAAAAGAACGGGCAGGGTAAGTAGCAGAAGCAGGGGAGAGAAGAATCACGAAAACCTTGAGTCAAGAGAATAACTAAGATAAGGACTCAATAAATGATAAACTGTAGGGAGGTTAAAAAAGTCAAAGGTTCTGTGGAAAGTTCAAGAGGAATAAAAATTGAGAAAAGACCATTAAATGTGTTAATTAAGAGATTATTGGTAATATTAGAAAAAGCTGTTTCAATTGAATGATGAGATTAGAAGCAATAATGTAGAAACTTAGGAAGAGAGTGAAAGAAAAGGAAAGGGCAGAACCAATTATAGGTAGATTTCTCAAGGAATTGAGCCACCAAATAGAAGAAAGATATGGGAAGATAGCTAGCAGGGATGGATGTATCAAGTGAGTTTTTTGAGAGTGAGGGAGACAAGGACATGTTTGTAGGTATCAGGGAAGCAGCCAACAGTCAGAGAGATCAAAGATAGCTGAGAGAATGGGAATAATGGAGAGGAATCTGCTGGAGAAGATTGGATGGAATAGGATTCTTGTGAATGTAGAAGGGTTTGTCTAGGCAAAGAGAAAAACTACCTTTTCATAAGAGACAGGTAAAAACAAATTTTCAAAGTGTCAAACTGAAAATAATGACCAAAATGCCATAGAGGTTATGCAACAACTGTTAACTTGAAAATACCGAAGAACCACAGAAGTTGTTCGCCAACTGTTAAACTCTTAAAAAATAAAATAACATGAAGGAGTTCACAGAGGTTATAGGCAAAAGGCGTTCTTTATTCTACTGGATGAGGGAAACTAGAAACACATGCCAGGCAGTGAGAGTAAGCCTTGATACATATAGTTGTGGCTAGACAAAGAGCCAGGCAGTGAGGAGCAATAGCAATAATGAGGCAAGTTTGCTGAATGAAAAAAAGTCTATTCATAGCAGGGATTTATGACTGGAATGTGGCTCCTGCAGGTGCTTGTCCAAGCTCCAGGACCAACTTGGGCTGGTATGAAACAATTCTGTGATTTTACTGCAGCAGAATTCATCCAGAGGCCGAACACAAAGGATTGTTGTTATGTCAAGTTCAGGGCACAGCTTGCTTGCTGAGCCTTAGCTCTGGAAAACAGTTCATTAATAGTAATACTAATAGTAAAAATCTCAATAGTAAAAGTACATAGAGTAAAACAGTAAAAAAAAATCTTCATAGTAAAAAGAGGAGTGAAAAGAGAGAGATGGTCTTGGCAAGGGGATCCTGACAAAAGATAACAGAAAGGGAAAATGGCTCTTGCTGGGTAGGCTGTTGAAGGACATGTACATTATTCTACTCTTGTTGGAGCTATGAAGTGCACTTGTCCAGGCAATGTGGAAAGTACTTTGCAGCCGTGCCCTCAAAGTCACTAAAAACATGCATATATTTTGAGCTAGTTCTGCTACTATAAGACTTTTACTCCCAAAGAGATCAAAGAAGAAAGAAAAGCATGTAGAAGTATAAAATATGTCGAATAAATAAATATATAATAGAATAAATAGATAATTTAATAATTATCTAGATAATAGATAATATAGATAATAATAGAATAAATAAATATGTTCAATTGGGAAATGGCTGAACAGATTATTGTACATCAAGTTCAGTTAACAAGCATTTATTAAGTGCCTACTATATATCAGGCACTGTGCTAAACAGTTCATATACAAAGAAAAGTAAAGGATAGTTTCTACTCTGGAGTTCACAGTCTAATTGAGAAGACAAGGTGCAAACAACTATTTACAAGCAAGATATAACTAGGATGAACCGGAAATAATCAAGAGAAGGCACTAGCATTAAGGGAATTCAGGACAGTATTTTTGTAGAAAATGTTTTAGACTTGAAGATATCTAGGGAAGTTCAAAGGCAGAGATGAGGAGGAAAATAATTCCAGGCATGGGTGACAGCCAATGAAAATGCACAGAATGAGGAGATGGAGTATCTTCTTTGAGGGATAGCCAGGAATCCAGTGGCATAATGATAGTGGTGGGGTGTAGGTATGAGAAGACTGGAAAGATAGGAAGGGACCAGGTTATAAAGGGCTTTGGACACCAAAGAAGGGGATTCTGTTTGGCCTTGGAGGTAATAGGGAGCCAGTGGAGTTTAGTAAATGGGGGCTGGAGGGAAGGCGCCATGGTTAGATTTAAGCTTTAGGAAGATTACTCTGACAGTTGAGTGGAGGATAGATTGGAATGAGGAGAGAATTGAGATAGAGAGACCCACTAGCAGGTTATTGCAATGAGGTAACAAGGGTCTGCACTGTGGTGGTACCAATGTGAGAGCACAGAAGGAGGAGTGCACAAGAGATGTCGTGAAGGTAGAATGAACAGTCTAGCAACAGACTGGAATGAGAGAGATTGAGGAGTTGAAGATAACACCTAGGTCAAAAACCTTTGTGACTAGGAGGATGGCAGCGCCCATCACAATAACAGGAAAACTAAAAGTCAGAGGAGAATTTTTTGGGTGGGGGAAGGGATGAGTTCAGTTTTGTACATGTTGAATTTAAGATGTTTATAAGAGATTCAGTTCAAGATATCCAATATACAACTGAAGATAAGAAGTTAGTAGACAGGTTGCATTGGATAAGTAGATCTGAGCATAGAGATGGTAATTGAATTGATGGGAGTTAATGAGATCATGAAACAAAACTGTATAGAAGGAGAAAGAAGAGAGCCAAGGACAGAACCCTATGGGACTTCCATGATTAGCAGGCTTGACTTGGATGAAGATTCAGAAAAGGAGATTGAGAAGGAGCAGTAAGGTAAGCAGGTGGAGAATAAGAGGGAATAGTGTCCCAAAAACCTGGAGGGAAGGGAGTAGCAAGGAGAAGTTGATTTGACAGCGTCAAAGGCTTCAGGGAGTTCAAAGAAGTGGAGGATTGAGAAAAAAAAAGCCCCATTGGATTTGACAATTAAGATGTCACTGGTAACTTTGGAGAGAGCGGTTTCAATTGAATGATGATGTTGGAAGCCAGACTGTAGATAATTAAGAGAGAGGGAGGAGAAAACATGAGGCACCTATCACAGGCAGCCTTCTTAAGGAGTTTAGCCACAAAAATAGAGGAGGGAGAGTATGATGAAAGGATAGTATCATTCCTTACCTCTATTCCTCACTTCTGGTGACAGACTGGAGTATGTTTCATTATTATTCTTTTGAATCTACAAATGGTGACTCCATTGATCAAAGTTCTGAAATCTTTGCTTTCTCTTTTCATATTATTGTTATCATTATGTAGATTGTTTTCCTGATTCTGATTTACTCTGCTTCAAGTCATATAAGTCTTCCCTAGTTTCTCTGAAGTCTTCATATTGAATATTTGTAATAAGACAATAATTAATTGCATTCATATACTATAATTTATTCTGTCACTCCTTAGTCAGTGGAAATTTACTTATCTTCCAGTTTATTAAAATTCTTAAATTAAAAATGTAATGGACTATTATTACATCATAAGTCATGATGAAAGGGATAGATTCAGGGAAACCTTGGAGGAACTGAATGAATTAAATTGAATATGGTGAGCAAAAGTGGAAAACAATGTATACAGTGGCTATACATCGTAAAGAAAAACAACTGTGAAAGATTTAACTACCAAGATAGCATAGCTCCTGGTGCATAGTAGGAGCTTTGTAAATGTTTTTTGATTGTCTGACAATGATCAGGACTCCAGAAGACTAAAGATGAATCATACTTCATATCTCTTAACAAGAGCTGATGGAATAGAGGTGCAGAATGAAACATACATTTCCAGAAACAGTCAGTTTTGTTTTCTATGACTATGCTTTTAAAAAAAAAACAAGGAATGTTTTTTATTTTCTTTTTTGTGTGTAGAAGAGTTGGGGAAAGAAGTTTGGGGGGTTTGTAATGTTAGTGATTCTTTAAAAAGACAAAAGAACATCAACTCAATCCTCATCTTTTTTGATCTCTCTGTAGCCTTTGACTATCACTCCCTTTTCCTTGATACTTTCTTTATGCCAGATTTTCATTGCACTTCTCTCTTCTAATTCTTCCCTTAGCTCCTTCTTAGTCTGTTTTGCTGGATGGGTCACTCCTAGATGGTGGTCCCCCAAGGTTCTGTCTTGGGCACTCCTTTCTTCTTCCTATGTACTATTTTACTTAATGATCTCATCCAATCCCAAGGATTCAATTATCATCTGTTTGTGGGTGATTTTTTTGAGGGGGGGAAGGCAAGGCAGTTGGGGTTAAGTGACCTGCCCAAGGTCACACAGCTATTAAGTGTTAAGTGTCTGAGGCCAAATTTGAACTCAGATCCTCCTGACTCCAGGGCTGGTGCTGTATTCACTGCACCACCTAACCACCCCTGTGTGTGATTTTAAAATCTACTTATACAATACTAACCCCTCCAGGGATCTCCAGTTTCTCCTCTCCAATTGACTATCAGACATCTTGAACTGAATGAACTATAGACATTTTAAATTCAGCGTATCCCAAGCTGACTTCATTACCTTTCCCCCCAAACCTTCCCCTCTTTCTGACTTCCCCATTCTCAAAGGCAATGCCATCCTTCCCATCACCCAGACTGGTAACCTACGTGTTATCTTCAACTCATCCATTAATCTCTCTCATTCTCAAGTTCACTTTGTTGCCAAGTCATCCCCGACTATGCTTCCAAAGTGATCTTCCAAAATTTCAGGTCTGACTGTGTCAGTGCCGATGCAATGAACTCTGTCTATAACTCCCTATCACCTCAAGGTTCCAATATAAACTCCTCTGTCTGGCATTCAAAACCCTTCATAATTTGCCTCCCCTTTACCACACACACACTTCTTACACCTCTCTTCCCTTTCCTCTCACATACTCTGCAATCCAGTGCTTTGGACCTCCTTCCTATTCCTCGAACAAGACTATCTTCTTTTATGATTTGGGGCATTTTCACCGACTATCTCCCATGCCTAAAATCCTTTTCTTCCTCATCTTTTCCTCTGGACTTCCCTGGATTCCTTCAAATCCTAGCTAAAATTCTAGCTTCTACAGGAATCCTTTTCTAAAGGCCCTTAATACTAGGGCCTTCTCGACTCTTTATCTCTAACTTAGCCAAGACACATAGAACCTTGTTTACACATAGTTATTGGCATATTGTCTTCCCCGTTAGACCATAAGTTCCATGTGGTAAAGACTATCTTTTGCCTTTCCTTGTGTCCCTAGCATTCAGCATGATGCCTGAGACATAGCAGCTACTTAATAAATTTTTATTGACTCATAATTGGAAAATACATAATAGACAGCAAGAGGAAGGTCAGAAATGGACACAGACAAGTGGGGCAACGTCTTAAATCTGAATTATTAAAAAAGAATGTAAAGAGGGAGGGAAATAGCAAACGATATAGTAATGGGGGTTAGATATGCAGTCTCTCTTTTGTCCTTTGTGTATTTTGTAAATTTGTGTTGATAATTATTTAGTTCATAATAAAAAGAAAATTAAATGTAACACTCGCCTTTCCCATAGATGCTATTATTACTGTTATTGTATATTTAAGAATAAAATGGAAAGTTGTAGATGCTGTCAATTTTCTTGTTTAGTGTAATGGTTTGAGAGAACCTAAAGAGACTTTATATTCCTGTCATGGAGAGAAAAAAGATGGAGAAGGCAGAAAGAGAATAGAGGTCTTATTTCTGGATAGGACTATTTTAATCTTCATCTCTTGAAGAAAATTCCTAAACAGAGACTGCTTCTGTAGTGGGGGGTGTTGTATGGTTCACAGGGAGGCAAAAATAGACATTTCTGGGGTGATTAGGTGTCGTGGTGAATAGAGCACAGGCTCTGGAGTCAGGAGAACCTGAGTTCAAATTTGACCTCAGAAACTTAACACTGACTAGCTGTGTGACCTTGGGCAAGTCATTTAACTCCAATTACCCTGCCTTCCCCCCTCCAAAAAGAAAAAAAATAAACATTTCTTAGTGTCTTCTCCTCTTACCCTTCTCCATGGGAGACTTTGGTTTCTGCCAGCAGGAGGTTGGTAGCCAGGGGTTGGTCCAGAGTTGGGAACCTGTGACCCTGAGGCCAACACTTATCCAAATCAATAGCAAAACACAAATCAGAGAAAGCATGCATATGAGAATGTATACTAGACAATACAGAATAAAGGAGCTCTCCTTGTGGAAGTGAGGCAACTCAGCCAGAGCGAGAGGGAGAGAGAGAGGGAGACGGAAAGGGAGAGGGAGAGGGAAAGGGAGAGGGAGAGGGAGAGGGAGACGGAGAGGGAGAGAGAGAGAGAGAAAAAGAGAGAGAGAGCAAGAGCAAGAGCAAGAGAGAGAGAGAGAAAGAGAGAGAGAGAGAGAGAGAGAGAGAGAGAGAGAGAGAGAGAGAGAGAGAGAGAGAGAAAGAGAGATCCAGATCTCACTAAAGAAGATATTCCCCAAAGTTTTTCCTGTAACAAACTCCAGACAGCGACATAATGGAGACAGCTAGCTCCTCTCATTCTTTCCAGAGTGGTCCTAAGGAGAGATTGGTATCCCATGCATCTTCTCTTGTACTGCTGGAGTCTAAAAGCCCAGCCCTTTCTTACTCTAAAGACCTAAAAGACCAGATCTCTCTTCTGTTCTGTTCTTACTAACTCAGATCTGCCCCTCAGGAAGGTGTGAGGCATTGAGAATCCCTCACAAGTGACCCTTTGGGCCTGGGATATATTTGGAATCCTTAAATGAACTAGGTGATGAAAAATTAAGAAGTAAGGAGAAGTCATCTGTAGTTACAGGGGTGGTGAGAAGTGACTCTAACTTTGATCTTTCACACACCTAACATACTGAAAATAGTCATTTAGGCCTTGTGATATTATTAATTTGTTAATACATTATATAATCACTTATTTCAACATTGAATTAATCCTAGTGACGTTTGTTTTTGATGAACAGAGAAGTATGGCAAACTATGGCAAACTAATTATGGCAACTAATTATGGCAAAACTAATTATGGAAACTAATTATGGCAAAAGTGAGTTCTCTAGTTTATTGAATAATATCTTATAAATGGGTTTGGGGAAGAGTCAGAGCTGAATACTTAATTAATGAGAAAGATATTGCAGTTTTATTAATGAATGAGAAAATATCCAAATATACCTCTCAATTATCCTAGAACTCAGGATAAGAATAAATTTGGTAGTGAGTCAAGAGCAATCTGAGGGGGTAACCTATAAGTGAGATGGTTGATTCAAAATGTCTTTCTATATTTATAGAAGAAGAGGAAGAGGAAGAAAAAAGAGGAAAAAGAAGAAGAAGAAGGAAGAGGAGGAGGAGGAGGAACAGGAGGAAGAACAAGAAGAGGAGGAGGAGGAGGAAGAGGAGAAAGAGGAGGAAGAGGAGGAGGAGGAGGAGGAGGAGGAGGAGTTGTATTCCCAGCTTAGCACAGCATCTAGCATGCTCAGTAAGTGCTGTATAAATGCTTGTTGGCTGCTTAAATACACCTCCTGTCACATTTCCGGTGCACAAGTAGATTTTTAACTTACCTATAATTTATAGACATAAAATTTCTTGCAGAACTGATAGTTCAATTACTTGTCCATGGTTACACAGGCATTGTGGGTCAGATACAGGCCTTGAATCCAGATTTTTTTGACTCCAAAGCTGACCCACTCCATTCCACCATGTTGCCTCTCCCACATATGCAACTCATACTCTATTTTTAATAGCAGGTAACTCTCAGAAAATTGCCTGAAGCTCAGATAAATTAAATGATATGCCCGTAGTCGCCCAGCTAATGGGAGTCAGGATTTGAACACAGACTTTCAGACTTCAGGTCCAACATTTTACCTACCATACCACATTGGCCCTCTTACACAAAATTACTACTTAATAAAAATGACTTACTGTGAAAATTCACATTTCTTTCCAAGTAAATATGCTTTAAAAAACATTACTGTTCTAGTCTTCATTTTTTGTTGTTGCCTGATTATAGGTTGTGAATTTGGGGAAAAGTGCAGCCCAACTTGATGAACACAGTCGTCCATGTGAGTTCTCATTATTATTGTAATAGTAGGTGCTCATTGAACGGTTCTCAGAAATACCCTCAGAAGCCTTGGAAGAGAGGGGCACTGAATTGTTTGAGCAGATGTTCCATGAAGTCCCTGGAATTGGTACTCAGGAGCAAAATCTTTATCTTCTGGGAAGGCAGGCTTTCCTTACTTCATAATGTAATCATCTCCAACTGAAGGGAAAAATTTGGCCCTCTAATTGCTCCCCATCCCCCCACCCTCCAATGATGGAAGCCCCTTCCCTCTTGTTTGGCCTCTGGCAGATAACAGCTGGGAACATTTAAGCAGCTTGCCAAACGAGTTTAGAAAAAGCAAAAAAGGTGGGGAGGGGACTAAAAATAAATCCCGTTTGAATGGAGCTTCTAAGACCTCCTCTGAATCCTAATATTAAGGGACAGTCAGCCTCTGGGGAGAGAGAAAAAGAGCCAGAGCAAGTGAGAAAATGCTGTAGCTGCAGGTCCCCTGGGCCTTAGTGACTGATACCCTCCACTCGTACTTCTCCTGTCATTATCTTGCAGAGACCCTCAACAGTTATCAAAGTTACCAGACCAATGCCAGCTTCAGCTTAGGCACCAGTGTTCCTTTGACTGATTAGGAGAATCAGATAAGAAAAGCAGAAACCAGATGGAAATTTTTCTGTCTCCTGAAGGAAATGAAAACCATGCCCCAGAAAGATTAGGTAGGAGCAGATGTGTGCTCTAGAAAGCCAATTATTAAATGTTCAGTGTATACATTTACACCTGAGAAATAAAGCAAATGCTACAAATCAGAACTCAATGTATTGTTTTGTTAGTTGTCTAAAAAGAAAGTGATGGAGAAAATATTAATGATGTAGATTAAATTTAAGAATACATAGTGATTACTTTTTAAGGGAAAGCCTGTTGTTAAACATTTACTAGAGCAGCCATTCTGCTGACCATCCATTCCCTCCTTTCTGCTCATACAGTCACCACTGACACTCACTACCTGTCACCTGGCTTATTTAAATAGCCTTCTAATTGACCTCCCTGTTTTGAGGCCCTCCACTCTCCAATCTATTCACACAGCCATCATAGTGTTATTCCTAAAGAACAGGCCTACCCATGTCACTCCCCTTCCTGCTACCTCAAGGATCAGATATCAATTCTTTTGTCTCGCATTTAAAATCCTTTGTAATCTGACTTCAACCTGCCTCTCCAGGCTTATTATATATCCCTCCCCTTCATTCACTCTAGAGTGTTTGCCAGGTACAGGGTCAGCCTGTGAATGCAGACAAAAGATCACGTGTCACGCTAGTCTTGTTGCTGGTCTTTATATATGATATTCCATCTTTTTTCTACTCCTTTGTACAAGCTGGCTCCCATACCTGGAATGCTCCCCCTCTTCTTCTACCTCTTAGGATTCTTGGATTCTTCTAAAGCTCTGCTCAAGTAGCCTTTCCTGATTCTGCCTCTCCCCACTGCTTGAGCCTCCCCACCCTGAAATGACTACATACAGCTAGTTCTTGCTTTATGTAAGTGGACCATTCCATAGACTTCTATGTGAAGCAATTTTTACATAAAGCGAATTTGTATCCACCCCACTCCCCCAATTTGTGGAAGGGATGGAGGGAGGCAGAAGGGGGCTTGCACATGGTTCAAAAACCCATGGGGACCAGGAGCTGAGAAGTGAGAGCAGGAGGAGGAACATTTAGGGGTGTGGACTAATCAAAAGAATGAATGTGGTGGGCAGACCCACGGGAGCCTGATGTGGATAGAGACAGGAGAGGATTAGCACAGAAGGATGGAAGACAGACATACTGAGTTGGAGTGAGGAGTGGGTGGGTGGGGGGCAAAGGTCTCTCCCCACAGCTCTTCTTCTGATTTTACTTGGACGGTTTTTTTAGGTGGGGGCATGGGAGGCCATGGAGCACCTAGGAGAGGCGCAAGAGCAGAGAGCACAGAACAGCACAATGAAGTTAACATAAGTATTTTTTTTTT
>JAQQSW010000340.1:33170-50983 GCA_028646575.1 Pseudocheirus occidentalis | reverse complement strand
TACACTGCTTAACCAGTACACACTAGTTGACCCCAGTTTCTGGTTTGTAGGAGAAATAAACTCTAAAACCTTTACTATCTCACTCCAATTAAGGTGTGACTCACAAGGTTTAACTAGAGGAAGTTCATTTCCCAGACAGGTAATTCCCAGTCTCCAGGAACTAGAAAAATTAAACACTAAAATCTTTATCATCCTGTTCCAAGCCTCTGATTTAAACTGGTCCTTTGTCTCAGTAGAGAAAATGGGGAAGTTATTCCCAGGATTGTACAGAGAACAGGAGGTGAGTGAGTTAAGTGAGTCAGGACTAAGAAACTCAATAAATAACTGTGAGTTTTAGAATGGTTTTATTGTTTTGTTTGATGCATTACAAATTTTCAATACATTAGAATATAACTACATTTAAATGGAGGCAGTATGTTTACAATGTTAGAACAGCTAGGTGTTACACAGGATAGAATACCAGGCTTCCAGGAGTTCAGGAAGACCCATCTTCCAGAGTTCAAATCTGACCTCAGACACTTACTAGCTGTGTGACCCTGGGCAAGTCACTTAACCCTGTTTGCCTCAGTTGCCTCATCTGTAAAATGAGCTAGAGAAGGAAATGGCAAACCACTCCAGCATCTTTGCCAAGAAAACCTGAAATGGGGTCAGACGCAACTGAATGACTAAACATACTTACAATGCAAATAATTTAGATGTAAAAAATATGGTCCTTCAAAGCTCAGTCTAAAGTCTGGATTATTCTATTACTGTATTCTGTTAATAGTACCTGACAGCTACATAGAAATAGTAGGTTTGGAAAGCATTTAATATATATTATCTCATTTGATCCTCACAACAACCCAGGAGGAGAGGCACCACAGGTACCCATTTTATAGATGAGGACACTGAGGCACAGAGGGGGTAGGTGACTTGTACGTGTATCTCTAGCACCTGGTATATAACGGGTGCTTAATAAAAATATACCAATTGTTTAACTGATTGCCGTGAGTCACACAGTTTTGAGCATTCTTTGCACTACACTATAGTTACACCTCCATGATCAAGAATTGAGTGTACTTTTAACAGTCACAGGAAAATAGAAATCAATTGGTGGGCTTCAGTTATTGAATGGAAGATCCCTAAATGCAGGTATCATACCAGGTGCTGAGATCGGCAATATATTAACAGGAAGAACAGTTCTCAAAGATTTTCAAACAAAATGAGAGAAAACAAACACAGACAAGAAAGAATCCTTACCATTGAAATACAGGAACTATGTCTGTTAATAAGTACCAAGGAAGGAGAAATCCAGGAGCTACTAGAGAGACTGATGGGAGAGGCAAATAGGTTTCTTGGTTTCCCCAGCATCCCCAGTATTGCAATTGTGATAAATAAAAAAATCTGAGAGACAGAGGTTCTGGGTAATTAATAACCAATTTATTAATTAGGCTAGTTAATAATCAATAAATTGATGATCCATGGTTTTTCTCAGAAAACCAAAGACAAAAAAACCATGGAAAGCCTTAAATATTTTTTTTTGCTTTTTTTTTGGAAAGGAGGTAGGTAGGGCAGTTAGGGTTAAGTGACTTGCCCAAGGTCACATGGCTAGTGAGTATTAAGTATCTGAGGCTAAATTTGAACTCAGGTCTTCCTGACTCCAGGGCTAGTTCTCTATTCACTGTGCTACCTAGCCACCCCAGTTTGCTTTTTGAAAGGGAATGCAAAGTGAAAATCTATGCTGAGTGGAGGGCATTTAATAAAGAGGTGGGCTAGAAGTCTTCAGCTCCTCCTGCTGAGAACACTATTAATCACGATACTCAGCTACCTCCAGCACTCTGGACAGAGGAATCTATCTCTATCCAGACCACTCTGGTTGGTCTGGTTTTCTCTTTCATGGATCATCCTAACATCTAATGCAGGGGTACAAGGACAGGAGCTGTTCTCCCTGGGGTAAGAACTCACCCAGACTAGATTCTGTTTACACTCTAAACAGATGTACGGTCGGTTGGGTGGAGTCCCATCAAGACCCAAGTGCATGTTCCCTAAGAGTAAGGGCAATCTCATCAATCGGGTACGTCTTTCAGAGACTGGCTTTTTTTCCCCCCTTACTTTAAATGAAGCTTATAATCTAATGTCCTGAGACTTTGTAATACAGAAAACAAAATAATTAGGCCTGGGCTTTAAATGAGAAAATCAAAAGAGAAAATCCTGGATCCTAATTAATCATTGGTTATTAATAGCAAAATAATTTCAGTATAAAGTGAGCCAAAAAATTTCTTAAAATAAATTGACCAGAACTTAGTAAAAGTTAGCAAGGAGGACAACATTAATAATTCTCACCAGTTCAGAGCTCCTAGACTATTAGAGAGTAATAAAGGAGAATGCTTCTTCGTGGTGGGTTGTTTGTTTCCCTTGTAATATTCTCGAACATTGTAGAACATAATGACCAGGCAACCCAATTATGGGCAGAATTCTTAATGGGGATGGTTTAAGTGATGAATCAAGGGGAATATCAGGTTCTTTGACAAAGCTACTCCCTGAGAGATTTCCAGTGTTCTTGACCACTCCTCACACTCTCCTTAGCCCCATTCCACTACCTTTATTTTTCTTTGCTTTCAACATTCAAAAACTTGAGTCCTTCTACTGTGATTCTGAAAATAAAGACTTCATTTAATTCTGCCAAAAATGACTGTTAGTATCAATTGTATGTAGTTGGCTATTGCTGTTGTTCTAGATCTGTGATTTCATCAGTGTGGGGGATTCCTAGTATGGAAATTCCCTCCACCAATACCAATCTATAACACAGCTTCTTAGAGAAATTTGGTTGAGTGACCTTGACCCAAGGTCAAATGGATAGTGTTGGGCTTGGAGCCAGGAATTACTAGCCATAGATACTCACTAGCTTTAGCTTTGTGACATTGGACAAATCACTTAACCTCTCTCTGTCTCAGTTTCCACATCCATAAAATTGGGATAGTAATAGCATCTAAGTAACAGAATTGTTGTGAGAAGATTAAGACTGATCTTGTTTATTGATCCTACTTACAGATAATTGATTTTGTCCTGTAACTGCTTAAGTCGGTTTTTCACCTCTGAACTTTAGAATTCTCTCTAGAATTCAGGTGACCTGTAATGAGTTAAGCTTAAAAATGCATCTCTTCTTGCTTCAAGGAATTTTGCTGACCTTGGGAAATGTGTGTAAATAGAAAGAGAGCTGGGCCTGATATCTTTGTGCTACCAAGCTATCCTTCAAGGATGTCTGGTTTGCTGTCCAAAAGTCTGGGCCACTATCTTACACCTGGACTCTAACTAAAGAGCACTTTTTAGTCTCATGAGAGAAGAAGGGAGGGTCATTGCTAACCTCCATTACCAAATTTTCAATCAATCATGTTGTTCCCTGCACCTCAGATCTGTAACCAATCATAATGCCCTCAATCCCATGATGTTATCCACCCTGTTCTGTTCTTTGTTCCATACTCCCCAAAATCTATATAAGGAGAATTGTCCTTTTGCTAGGGTTTTGGGGTTTTTTTGGCATTAATGGAGAGAAGTCATTGGCCCATTTACTGACAAGCAGCAAACCTCTGTTAATAAATGTTATCTTGTTTGGAGAGCTGCCTCAGTTTACCCTTTTGTTAAATTCCAGTCACTATAGTAGTGAGGATAAAATGAGGTATTTGCAAAATACTTTGCAAACCTTAAAGCAATATATCAATTAACTATTATCATTGTTATTATCTTTGTATGCTGCACATTCCATTGAACTAATAATAACAATAGCTAGCATTTATACACATTTTAAGGTTTGCAAAGTGTTTTTACAAATACTATTTCAATTTACCCTCACAATCACCCTGGAAGATAGATGCTATTATTTTCCCTGCTTTACAATTGGGGAAACTGAGGCAGACAGAGGCTGAGCAACTTGCCCAGAAGTATGCAGTTAGTAAGCATCTGAGTCCAAATCTGAACTCAAGTCTCCTGGCTCCAGGGCTAGCGCTCGACTCTCTTGGACACCTCAATACCTCTAATTTTGTTCTTCCTCACTTTTTTTTTTACTGCTTAATATGCTCTTCCCAAAACAAGGCAACAACAGATAAATGACATACCAGAAGGAAATGGGCCAAGTGTGCCTTCAGCTGGATCCTCGCATCTGCTAAGAGTTCATACACGGCAATGCGGTTCAGGTCATCCACCACAAAACTCCGGCAGAGGAAGCTGAAAGAGGGAGCAGAATTAAAACCCTCATCTAGAATTTTGCTCATTTTTCTCCTCTCATTGAGGTCATTGATTTTTTTTTCAGTCTCTCATATTTTGACCAAGTGTGGTACCTTTTTATCTGGTTTAAAAATTCAGTGATGACACAGATTCTCAAGTGTTGAGCATATGAGAAAAGTAATAGGAAAGTGAGCTTTTCAACTAGTACCAATATTCCAAAGATCAACCCAAATACCACCTTCCAGGTCTGTCTTCCTATCTCTTATCTCCATCTGTCTTGAAAGAACACCTTCATCACAGTCACAGGATCACAGATTAAGAGCAGAAAGAAGTCTTCAAAGTCCATCTATTCTAACCTTCTCATTTTAAAGATGTGGAAACTAAGGCCAGGAAGTGACTTGCCCAAGGTCACACACTGTAGATGGTAGAGCCAGAGTTCAAACCCAGGCCCTCTGATCCCAAATGCAGTTTTAGTTTCAGCTATACCAAACTCCCTCCAAAAGTGACACTACTCCTGTGTCTCCAAAGAAATATGTCATTTCACAGGTGTAGATACTTCAACAGCCAATTCATATCACATCCCTTTCATGTCTTAGATCAATCAGTTACCAAGAATTTAATAAACACCTGCTGTGCTGCAGATTCTGTTATATGCACTGAGGATATATAGCAAAGGAGCCCCTGCCCTCATGGAGCTTGCATTTTAATAGAGACAATACGTATACATATAATAAAAACATAGAAAACACACACAATGTACACTTGGAAAGGAAGGCCCTAGCAGTTGGGGAGACCTGGAAATGCCTCCTTGCAGAAAGTGGTGCTTGAATGAAGTCTTTTTCTTTTAAATTGATTTGTTTGTTTACTTTTGGTTTACAAGATTTAGTTCCACTCAAAGAAAATTTGAGTTTCAAATTTTCTCCCTTCCCTTCCCCCCCATTCCATGGCAGCATTCAAAGTATAGGATCTGCAAATACTTTCACACTGGACATTAGTCTGGTTGTATAGAAGGGTTATAACCAATGGAGTAAACAATGGGAAAAAAGAAAGAGAACTAAACATGAAAAAGAACAATAGCATGTAGATTGCTTCAGTCTCCATTTAAACTCTGGTCTTTCTAGATCTTTCTCTGAGTGTAGATATCTCCTTCCATCCTAAGACTTGTAGAGTTGTCTTACGACTGTGCGTTGCTGAGAAGAGTCCAGTTTATCAAAGTTGGTTGTCACACATACCATATGTCTGTGATTGTGTACAAAAGTTTTTGAATGAATTCTTAATGAAATAGAAATCCAAGCCAGGTAGACGTGGAGGGACAATGCACCATACACCACAGCCAGCCAGCCAAAAGAAAGACATAGAGATGAGACAGACTGCCTTGCATGAGGAGCAGTAAAGAGGCCATAATGGAAAGGTAGGACAAGGCCAGGTTGTAAACAGAAGAGTTTGTATCCTACAAACAACAGGGACCCACCACATTTTATAGAATTGTGGGAGTGACACAGACCATCCTTTTGAAAAATCACTTTGGCAGCAGTGTTGAGATTGGGGAGGGGAATGAGGTAAGGAGATCAATTAAATAATCCAAGTGGGAGAAATGAGGTCCTGAATTAGGGTGTTGCCTGTATGATGGGAGAAAAGGGAATGGGTGTGAAAGATGCTAGGGAGGTTGAAATGACAAGATTTGGCAACTGACAGGATATGGGCTCTGAATGAGAGTGAGGAGGTATGACAACAGCAAGACTGTGAACCTGGGTGATTGGAAGGCTGGTGGTGCCCTCCACAAAAATAAGGAAATTAGAGGAAGGGTAGGATTGGGGGGAAAGAGAACAAGTTCTATTTTGGACATACTGAGATAACTATGGGACATCCAGGGGAAATGGTAGCTGAAAAACCAGGACTGGAGCTCAGGAGAGGGAAAGGACCTGGATCCTACAGACCTGAGTGCATCAAGATACTAATTTAATCCATGGAAGTTGATAAGGCCCCAAATGAAAGCGCAGAGAGAAAAATGAGAAGGGGGCTTAGGATAGGGTAAGGTTTGTGCATTATGATCCAGCAAAGGAGACCGAGAAAGACTATTCAGACAGATGGTGCCAAGCTAAGTTTTAGAGAAAAGCTTGGAGAAGGGAGAGGTGGTCAACAGTGTCAAATGTTGTAGAAACCCTCAGTTAAGAAGCCTATGGATCAAGAAAGGGCCATATTGTTGTTGTTTAGTAATTTTTAGTCACTTCCTGCTCTTTGGGGATTTTTCTCAGCCAAAATACTGAAACGGTTTTCCATTTCCTCTTCTGATTCACTCTACAGATAAGAAAACTGAGGTAAACAGAGTTCAGTCACTTGCCCAGGGTCACAGAGCTAGTAAGTGTCTGAGGCTGGATTTGGACTCAGGTCTTCACGAGTCCAGGCTCAGTGTTCTATCCACTGAGAAAGGTCCATAAGCTTTGGCAGTCAGGAGATCATAGGTGATGCTGGACACAGCAGTTTCAATTGAATGATGAGGCAGGAAGTCAGATTGCAGTGAAGGTGAGAAGTGAAAGAAAGGAGAGAAACTGGAAGCAACAAGTATAGACAGTTCTTTTTTAGGTATTTGGATGAGAAAGGGAGGGATGGTAAGGTCTAGTGAGTAATGGATGTTTTTAATTTTTATTTTTTAAGGGAATGGACTTGTGATTTGTTGTAAGGAATTCCTGATGGGGAGAACACCTCTGCCTGAGCAGATCACTACCTGCTGTCTAACTAATAATGTTAGGGTGTATCCTGGGGCAATAAGAGATTAAATGACTTGAAACAACTTGTAACCCAGTCAGTGTCAGTCAGGAGTTGAAACCAGGTTTTCCTGATTCTGAGGCCAGTTCTCCGGCCATATCGTCCCAAGTAACTTAGCATTCGAAGGAGTATTTATTTCTTTTAAGAACATGAATCCTTAATCCAAAGGAATGACAGCTGAATGATGGAACTTTAGGTATAAGTGTGATGTCATTTGGGAAGATGGTGATGGTTGGTGCCCAAACTTCCCAAGAACTTACTCCTAAGGCTGACCCTGTCCGTAAGTGGCACTTGGAATTGGGCTGCAGATGAATCATAGTTAAAGCAGAAAGAGATCACAGGGATCATCTAGTCCCACACCTTCATTGTTCAGATAAATTCATCTAGATTAGGGTTAAGTGACTTGAAGAAGGTCATGAAATCATTACTGATGATGCCAGGAATCACGGGCCCTCTGAGTTGGAAGGGACCCCAGTCCAGCCTATAACAATACAAATCCCCTCTGTAACAAACCCCCCAAACAGTTATCTGGCCTTTGGTAGAAGACCTTCAGGGAGGGGATCCTACCTCTTGCCAAGGAAGCCTAGGCCACTCCTGGATAGCACTAATCATTAGGAAATTGTTCCTTTCATTAAGGCTAAATTAGTTACTAGCTCTGTGACCTTGGGGAAGTCACTTAACCTAATTACCCTGCCCTCCTACCTCCCAAAAGCAAAAAAAAAAAAAAAAAAAGGACTAAATTAGCCTTTTAGAAGCTTTTGTGAGCCAGGTTTGGAGCTCTGGGACCAAGCAGAACAGTGATAATAATTCTCCTTTCAAATGGCCCAGGTCTTTCAACCAAACTTCACAGAGCATGAGCCCATGACCCTTCATGAACATGCCCTCCTTGGGGGAGTCTTCCTTTTATCAATGTTCTTGCTAAAAGGCAGTACCAAGAACTTAACAAATACTCCAAGCATGGTCCGACCAGGTGCATCACCTCCCTACTCCTAGACACCGCCTCTCTTAAAGCAGTCTGACATTGTAATATCTTCTTGGCCAGGGGTGGTGAACCTACACGGCCTTAAGGCTGCAGGTTCCCCACCCTTGTTCTTCAGTGTCTTATCACACCTCTGACTCAGTCCATAACTTTTTCAGACAAACTGCTGTCTAGCTCAGTCTTACTCACCTTTTACTTGTCAAGGTGATTTTTTTTAACCCAAGTGAAAAACTTTACATTTATCTGTATTAAAATGTAAACTTATTCAATTCAGCATAATGGTGTCCTCAGAATCAAGATGAACTCCTCACTCTCCCCACATTCATTCTTCACCAAATCCTGTTCATTCCCCTTCCCCAAAATCTGTCACATCTACAGGATGACAGATCCAGCCTTTGGGGCCATCGAGTCCAATCCCCTTTCCTTAAAGACTAGAGTATTGAGGCTAAGTGACTTTCTCAGATTCAAAGCCATGCCTTCCCAATGACAAGTTCAGCACTCTCTCCACTGCCCTGTGTCTCTGTCCCCCTCCCCATTCCCTCTCTTCTCCCCAAGGACTCCAACTACCACATTAGCCTCTTATTTGGCCTTGCAGCCTCAAGCCTCTCTCCCCTTTCAGATCCATTCTCTGTACCGGTGGTGTCAAACTCAAGAGAAAGGATAGTGCAGAAGGATCCCTGTAGCCATGTATTGACTTAGAAAAAGAACAAATTAACATTATCTATGCTGTATGGTATTTCTATTTTATTTATTTTGTTAAATATTTCCTGATGACATTTTAGTTTAACTCAGCCTCTTGCTTGATACTTTTACTCTACATAGATGCCAAATTAATATTTTTTTTTCTTTTTGGAGGGAAAAAGGTAGGGAAATTGGGGTTAAGTGATTTGCCCAAGGTCACACAGCTAGTAAGTGTTAAGTGTTTGTGGCTGGATTTGAAACCAGGTCCTCCTGACTCCAGGACCCATGTTCTATTCACTGCACTACCTAGCCACCCCAAAATTAATATTTCTTTAGTCCAAGTGTAATCACATTCTCCCTTGCTCAAAGAGCAGGAGTGACTTACAATTTTACCTCTAGGATGAAGTATGAACTTGTTGGTTAGGCATTTAGAGTCCTTCACAATTGGACTCTAACACAGTTCTCCAGACTGATCCTTAAAATATATTACTCCCTCTCATTTCTTCTCCTATCTGGAGATATTGGTAGAGTTACTGTTCCCCATGCATTACTTCCATGTCCCTCATGTTCTCAATTTCTCCTCCTCTTAAGAATTCCTAGTTTTCTTGAATCTCTAGCACTGTTCCCTCTTCTACAGTAGGCTTTTCTTGATCTCCCTAGTTATGAATGGGTTGAAAGATCAATTAGGAAGGAGTAAAAGGATTGTCTAGGGGCAGCTAGGTGGTGCAGTGGATGGTACTGTACTAGGCTTGGAATCAGGAATACTCATCTTCCTGAGTTCAAATCTGACTTCAGACACTCACTAGTTGTGTGACCCTGGGAGAGTCACTTAATCCTGTTTACCTCAGTTTCCTCATTTATAAAACTAGCTGGAGAAGGAAATGGCAAACCACTCTAGTATCTTTGCCAAGAAAACTACAAAATGGGGTCACAGAGAGTTGAACACAACTGAAACAACAGAACAAGAAAGGATTGCCTAAATGATTTCATTGGTTGCCTGCAGTTAAAAAAAATCCTGATCTCCCTAACTATTAGTGAGATGAAGAAACAATTAGCAAGGAGTGAAAGTATTGCCTAGATGGTTTCATTGACTTCTGCTAACAAACGTCTCTGATCTCAGCTAGGATAGAATCTGCAGGAATTACAACTCTGCTGACAGAACCTTTGGGTAGGTAGTCATCTTCCTACCATATATCTGTGTTCCTAGTGCTTAGCACAGCACCCTGCCCATACATGAGAGATCTATCATTGCATCATCGTGGAAGGTTCTTTATTTGGAAAGCCCCTCTCCGGATGCAGCTCACAACCCATCTTTGACTTGTTAGGTAAGTCCTGGGGAGATGCTTGACATGCAGAGGTTAAGTGAGTTGCTTGGTCATGTAGCTTATAAGTGTCAGAAATGGGAGTTGAACCCATGTTTTCCTGACTCTGACTGCAGAACTCTATCCACTGCTCTATCCACCCTACTCATAGTAGGAGCTCCATAGAATATAATTGGAATAGACCATTGGCGGAAGAGTCTTGGAATTGTGAAAGACTAAAGTCACCTATAAACACCATGGCAAATCCAGATAAAGTCAGCTTGCAGCCCTGACCCTCCACAGTAATGGGAAGTGTGCAACGTGGCCGACCTCTGGAGCACATTCTCTCTCCAGCTCACTCTCTTCTTGCCTAACTTCTATGGCCTTTCCCACCATGGGCTCAGGGTCCTGGTGATTTTTCTAGCATGACTTCGGGCAAAACCTACTTTCAGGAAATGACAATAACAGTTCCCGTTTTGGTAAATAGTTTCAACAGCACAATTTGCATAGCACTTCAAGGTTAATTAAATGCTTTTTCACAGCAGCTTGGTGAGGTAGGTGGTAAGAGAAGCAGGATTTCAGATAAGAAAATGAGGTTTTAGGGAGATTAGTTGACTTAACTTTGACTTGTCAGTCACACAGCTAATAAATACTAGGGCCGAGATTTGAACTCAGTTCTCCTGGTTCCAAATGCAGCATACTTTCCTCTATGACATACTGTATCTCATAACTTCTTGGCTCTTGTGGTGCCTCCATTAAGAAACTGTCAACCATAATAATGTACAATTGTTTATTCCTTCTCATTATAGAAACATAAACATCAGGACATTGGATTTAGAGATAACCCAATCATGACATTTTATAGGTAAGAAAACTGATACCCAAAGAGGGCAAAACCAGTGACAAAGTTTGGAAGAGATGTCAAGTCTCTAGATATCCAGGGGTCTTTGCCCCTCACAGCATTTACCTCTAGGCCCTTCATGGCCTCTTGGTTCAGCAAATGACAAAATGAATAGTAGCGTTAATAAAAGGTGGAAAGCCATGAAAGAGATTATGAAGTTCAATGTAATTTTCCACTTACTGTTAGCAATGTTGAAAGCTGGAAAGACGGCTTAGGACTCCAGTGGTTTTCAATTATATATCTAACTTGGCCCATGTGGAAGCGATCTGAGTGCCACCTCTATAATGAAAAAAAGCTTTTGCCCCCCTGAATATTTGCACAAGGTCTTGAGATGTACTATTTTAATAAGAGAGAACTTTTTCTTTGGCAAAATGAAGATCTGGATTGTTAAATTCTTTGGAAAGGGGGCTTTAAATGTCTTCAGTGTTTAATTTAAAATTACATAACAAATTATTTTTTTGCCTGAGGATACGACACCAATCCCTATTCTGAAGGGTACAACACAAATTCATATATGGAGGGGTTTTCTTTGAGAGGGGATGCAAATGTCTTTTCTAGAGCATAAAATAATAGATGTTTATTAAGTTCCCACTGCATGCTAGAGCTAGGCTTGTGTGAGATACACAGTTTAGATAAGCTAGTTTATTCTCCAGAGAAGCTTAAACAAAGAGCACGGTAAGGAGCTCATATTCTAGTCCCTATTCTTGTTTCTGTGACTTCTTTGCCTCACATAATGCTGCAGAATTTGGTCTATACCGCTTTTAAAATAACAATAACAGTAACAACTAACATTTGCACAGTGCTTCCTGTGTGCCAGATGTGCTAAGTACCAGCGCTATACTATTCCCATTTTACAGATGAGATAGTAATGACACAACTACTAAGTGTCTGAGGCAGGATTTGAACTTAGATGTTCCTAACTCAAGGCCAAGAGCTCTAACCACTGCAGCACCTAGCAGACCTCCTAATCCATTTGCATGCGTTATTATACCATAACTGGGTTGTAAGTGAAGCGAATTTTTAGAATGACACAGAAACAGAAGAGATGATGCGACTCATTAAAAAAAGTGAAATCCTTCCCAAAAGTGAAATGTCTGCCCTACCAAAATATAAATGAAAGTCTCTCCAAGAAAATCTCTATCTGCATTCTACTCATGAGTAGAGAAGCTGCTTACCTGTATTTACAGCTATATATGTTCACTCGACCTGCTGGTGAAGGACTCGGACTGTTGACAAACACATCAGCCACATAGAGCTGATCATCTTCATTGGTGTATTCAAGAACTATCACGTAGTGGTCAACTTGAGGGATGCTCAGGGTCAGATGTAACTCAACCTGGTGGGGAATTCAATGGAGATAGGGTATTATTGCAAGGTAACACACACAGGAGACTTTTCCATTTTTATTGACTAGGCAAAGTTTTTAGAGTATCTAAAGAAGTGCTATGATACAGGCTAATGCAGAAATAAGTTTTGGATGATTTCATATGAGTAATGGGTCTCATATTTCTTGCCTTCTCGATGGGTAGGGAAAGGGTGCAATGAAGGAGAGAATTTGGAACTGAAAACCAAAATAAAACCTTTTTTTTAGTGCCATTGTGTGAAGGGAGCAGATTCTTCTTAAGGTCCTCCTCTAAAGTCTTCCGTAAAAAATTGTTATTCAGTAATAATTAATTATAAGAAGGGGGAGGGCTAGCATTTATATAGCACTTTAAATGTTTGTAAAGCACCTCCTATCTCATCTGATCCTCACAAATCTTCAAGGGAGGTGCTATTATCTCCCCTTTACAGAAGAGGAGGCTGAAGCTGAGAGCATTTACAAGATTTGCCCAGGGTCATACAGCCAGCACTCAAACTCGGATCTTTCTGACACCAAGTCTAGCTACATTATTTTTCAATCATGTCTCCCAATCAAAAGAAAGCTTTGTAATTCAAATCTGAAAAGGAATCTATAAACTCTGGGGACTAGTTGAGTGTTGTGTTAGATTACAGGTGTTGTTGAGCCTGTATCAGAACCATAGTTCTCAGTCTTCTGCACCACTGCTGGCTCTGCTACCAGCTCCAAGTGGCCACCATTTAAATCTAACCTTCCTCCCGGTATTATCCTCCAAGAGCCTGATCTCTGGTTGATGCCTTTTCAGTTCAGTTGTATCTGACTCTTAATGACCCTATTTGGGGTTTTCTTGGCAAAGATACTGGCGTGGTTTGCCATCTCCTTCTCATTTTACAGATGAGGAAACAGGGTTAAGTGACTTGCCCAGATTCACACAGCTAGTAGGTGTCTGAGCCGGAATTTGAAGATGAATCTTGCTGACTTCAGGCCCAGCACTCTGTGCACTATGGCGCCACCTAGCTGCCCTGGTGATGCTCTGCCTTTACTTGACTTCTCTGCATGGTCCTGAGTACAACTGCCAGTGAGTTCTTGGAATTTTTTCTGTGGGAAGTTAATATTGACTACTGGGTCTACCACAGCTTTTTATCCCTTTTCTTAATGTACTATCTGTAGTATGTCTTTTCAATGGCTTCTTGGAAATGTTTGCTATATATGGAATGGTTAAAGCTGGTGGGTTTTTAGAAATTTGGATAAAGGACAGAATACAAGTTATCTTTACTTTTTTCTCTTATCATTAATCATATATTGTATGTATTTTGAAAAACTTCTTGCACTTTCATTGATGTCTTTTGGCTTTGAATCACAGCTTCCAAATATATCCCTCCTACTGCCCTACCCAAAAAGCCATCCCTTGTAACAAAATTGTTTCTCTTAAGACAGAGGGATTTCAAATGAGATCAGTGGGAATCCACAGGGAGGTTTTGGTTTTTTCTTTTTTATTGATCTGATGGACCTTATTTTTTTTATTTTCCTTTTCGGAGTGGGGAAGGGAGGGCAATTGGGGATAAGTAACTCACACAGCTAGTAAGTGTGTCAAGTGTCTGAGGCCGAATTTGAACTCAGGTCCTCCTGACTCCAGGGCAGGTGCTCTATTCACTGCACCACCTAGCCACCCAACAGGGAAGTCTTTAGGCTAGAGGCTTTTAACCTGTCCTGAACCTCTCCATTAGTCTGGTGAAGTCCAAGGACCCCGTCTCAGAATATTGCTTTTAAAAACATACAATACATAGGATTACCAAGGAAAACAATTACATTGAAATAAAGTTATCAACATATCATTTAAAAAAAAACAAGTCCACAGATCCTAGAGAAAGAATCCCTGCTCTCGTGGCATTTCATAGAGCTCTCCACGGACGGCAGGCTGGTTAAATTTGCAGAGGGAGTAAAGATTAGAGGAAAAGGTTAACATGAGGCATGAAAGACTCAGTATTCAAAGTTATTATCTAGCTTTAGTTTCAAAAAGGAAATGATTGAGAAGACCTAACTTATCATGGGGGTGGGGTGTTAAGTGATTTCCTACAACGGCTATGAGCAAACAGCACAGTGTGACTTCTAAAATCTAACGTGATTTTTTTTGGGGGGGGTTGGAGATTTCATCTATGTGGGAACCTCTCGGTGTGGAAAGTCCATTCATGAATACAGACTGCCCATCCAATGGGTTGTCCATTTATGGTCTCTGATGGTTGCCATGGGACATCAAAAAGTTCCTTGCCTGTGTTCATACAACTACTGTCAGAGGGAGAACCTGAACCCAGGACTTTCTGTTTAAGGCCTCTCAGAACAGCTTGAGGCAACAGCAAGAGAAGTATAACATTCAGATGAAAGGAAAATGAAGGTTTGTCCTTGATCTCTATGGTCCCCCTTTCAGTTCTAAACCTCTGTTTCTATGAAATTACCTTTCCACCATACTCTATACTGCCCCACAGCACAGCTGAAGTGCTACTGTGCCTCACTAGGACTGGGCACCACGTTTTTAAAAACATTAACAAGTTAGAATTGAGTGTCCATAGAAGGGGAAACAAAAGGGGATCTGGAAGCCACATTTCATGAGGAAAGCACTTTGTAAACCGTTAAGTGAGATGCAGTAGGAGTTGTTATCATCATCATGTTCATTCTTAATGTGAGTAATTCTGGGATGTGTAACCTCTGGAGAAGAGGAGCAAAGGGGCATGATCACTCTCTTTGAATATTTGAGAGATTTGCTAGCTGTGTGACCCTGGGTAAGTCATTTAACCTCTGAGCCTCAGTTTCCTCATGTGTAAAATGAGGAAGCTGGATTCTATGACTTCTAAGGCCCTTCCAGAGAGAAATCTCTGATCCCATAAGCCTAGGGAAGGTTATGTGAAAGAAGGATTAAATGAACTCTGTGTAGCCCTAGTACAGGAGTCAAAATATAACCACGGTGTCAAATCCATCCAACTGCCTGTTTTAGTATGATAAGCAAAGAATGGAGGGTTTGGGGGTTGTTGTTCTTTTTTTTTTGGAGGGGGGAAGGCAGGGCAATTGGAGTTAAGTGACTTGCCCAAGGTCACACAACTAGTAAGTGTGTCAAGTGTCTGAGGCTGGATTTGAATTCAGGTACTCCTGACTCCAGAGCCAGTGCTCTATTCACTGTGTCACCTAGCCACCCCTGTTTATTTGTTTTTACACTTGTTTCATAGGCCATACAAAAACAGGATTTAGACCTCAGGCTATAGACTGCTGATTTCTGCTCCACAGACAGAAATGGGATCGATGTCTGGAAGTTCCAGGGAGTTTATGTTGACTTTTGCCTCAAAATAAAAAGCAATTTTCTAATAATTAGAGCTGGTCCAGAAAAAAAAAAGGCTGTCTGGAGTTTTTCTGAGTGTGCCATCATTAGCAGTGTTCAAGCAAAGGTTGCTGACCACTGCAATATTGGAAGGAAGAAGCTCTTTTCCCAGCTCTAAGATTATATTAGTTCATGAATTTCTGGACGGCAAACAGTAACTATTTCACCTGAAATCCAGACAAGGCAGCATCTTCATAAAGGAGAAATTCTGAGAATAGCCAGCAGCCTAGACTTGGATTTTATGCATCATTCACAAATCAATATTCATCCTCCTTATTCTGTAGCCCCTGCAGCAAAGAGCTGCCTTCCACAAAGCTGGGAAATTAAATCAAGGCTGAATCAGAGGAAGGGGCACTTCCTAATGAGTCACCAGCACCATACCCTGGGAAGTCTGTCATCATTGATAGGTCCTTTCCAGCTGCTGGGAGAACATGGAAGTGAGTCTTTTAAGAAAACCCTTTTTAAAAAACATACTAAATTAATAGCCTCTACACTTAGGACCAAGGGACCATAGAAGTAGAACTGAAAGGGCCCTCAAAAAACAATCTGACCCAGAACTTCTTAAACCTGAGGATCTGAAAACTTGTTTTATAAAATGTTTTTCTTTTTTTTTCTTTTTCTAAAATGTAAATACACACTAAGAAAAGAAAAAAGATATATTTTAAACTTAAATATTAAAACTTAAATACAAAGTAAGAAAAACAAACTTGTCATGTACACAGCAGAACATAAGAGGATTCAAAATATATAGCAATAAATTTCCTTTTCAAAAAAGCCTATGTAATAAATTACTGCATATTGTGTTGACAGCTATCATGTTTTCTTTGCTTCCCCCTTAAGTTTTCTTTTGTTTCATAAAATATTTTGATAACTGTATTTCAATGTAATTGATTTCTTTTGAAATCTCAAATATTTAATTTTATGAATTTAAAAACATTATTCTGAGGATAGACTTCTGTAGACTGCCAAAAGAGGTTTTGTGATGTACAAAAAATGTTAAAAATAGGTAAATAAAAAGGGGTCAGTGAGATGGCCCAAAGCATAGAGTACCAATGCTTAGGGTCAGGAGGAACTGAGTTCAAATCCAGCCTCAGACACTTACTAGTTACGTGAACCTGGGCAAGTCACTTAACCCCAAATGCCTCTTTAAAAAAAACATCAAGGGGGCAGGTAGGTGGTACAGTGACTAGAGCACTGGCTCTGGAGTCAGGAGGACCTGAGTTCAAATCCAGCCTCAGGCACTTAACACTTACTAGTTGTGAGACTTTGGGCAAGTCACTTAACCCCAATTGCCCTGCTCTCCCTTCTTCAAAGAAAGAAAGAAAAAACCCTCCAAAAACAAAAAAAGGTGAACAAACAAACAAAAATAACAAGAGGATAACGCTGAAACCCCACCTCTCTCCCGCTGATGTCAGCCATGACAGGATGTTCAGGCATGGGCTTCCGAGTGGCCAAGACTCTGGGCATTCCATTAAGTAGGAAGCGTTCCGCTTCACAAGCCAAGGCACAGGCAAATCTGGCCACTGGTAAATGCTGATAAAGCAAGCAACTTGAAGAAAGAAAAACAGACTCCAGTGAGTGAACACAGATCAGTCATTACTAAAAATAATAATAGCAGCTGGCATCTTTACACAGCACCTACTGTGTGCCAGGCACGGCACGGTGCCCTTATGATGATTACCTCATTTAATCTTCAGAACAACCTTGGGATGCAGGTGTTAGAGCCTAGATCATACCTTAATGATTATGAGATGATAGAGCTAGCATCTATACAGCACCTACTGTGTGCGAGGCACTGTGATGAGCGCTTTAAAAATCATTACCTCATTTGATCCTCAAAATAATTCTCACAGTGGTTCTCAACCTTCCTAATGCTGCGACCCTTTAATACAGTTCCTCATGTTGTGGTGACCCCCCACCATAAAATTATTTTTGTTCCTACTTCACAACTGTAATTTTGCTACTGTTATGAATCATAATGTAAATATCTGATATGCAGGATGTATTTTCATTGTTGCAAATTGAATGTAACCCGCAGGTTGAGAACCACTGAGAGGCAGGTGTTATTTTTTTTTAATTTTTTAAATTTTTTTTTATTTTTTAATTGACTTGTTTGTTTACTTTTAGGTTACAAGATTCTGTTCCATAGTCACTTCAGTTATAGATTTTTCTCCCCTTCCTCCCTATCCCCCACCCGACCCCCCATGGTGGCATACAATCATGTATAGGATCTGCAAACTCCTTCACATTGTACAATCATCTGGTTGTATAGGTGTTATAGC
>JAQQSW010000340.1:0-10666 GCA_028646575.1 Pseudocheirus occidentalis | reverse complement strand
TTGTCATTAATCACTATTTTGTGTGTTTTAATTGAAACCGGAAATGCTTATTCGATAGTATAACATAGAGGCCAAATATTTATTTACACTTTGTACAGGTATGTGCTCCAAAAGAACTGCTCTGAAAAGAATAATGTATTTGGAGTTCGTGTAAATCTGTGCTAATCTCATTTCTGATGCATTGGTTGCAAGGCCATGAGCTTGTTATATGATTTTCTGAGCCATGTTTGGAAACATAACTTAACATAAAGAGCCTTTTATGAATTATATCTATTTAAAACTTTTTAAAATCTTAAAATATGATAAAAATGACATTTAGTAGTAGTAGTAGTAGTAGTAGTTGTAGTAGTAGTAGTAGTAGTAGTAGTAGTAGTAGTTGTAGTAGTAGTAGTAGTAGTAGTAGTAGTAGTAGTAGTATTTCTGTTATGCATTACCATTATAAACTTCACTCATAGTTTTGGTGGATTTTTTTAGACAGTCTTAGGGAAAAACTTTCTATACTATCATTTCTTCTATTATATTCAATATTCTACAGATCATGGGAGAGTGAAGGATAAAATGATTAACTGTAACTGAATAATAATAATATTGTTTGTCTTTTCTGTGTGGGGTAGAGTGAGTGAAAGGGAGGGAAAGGATTTGGAACTCATTTTTTTGTTAAAGAGAATGTTAAAAATAAGTAAATAACATTTTTCAAAGCAGTTAAGTGATTTATCAAGGATCATGCAGGTAGCAAATGACTGATTCTAGGACAAGTTTTATATTTACTGCATCATTTAAGTGGCTCTATCATGATGTTAAAGGATGACATCTTGATCCTTGGTCATTTTTCTACAAGAGTTGATTAGGTTTCCCTGACAATATCTGTACATTAAATTTAAAACAAATACGATGCATTGCAACTAATACTAATGCATATATTACAATTCCATGCAAATTATTTGTCAGAAAATTGAGTTGATTCTCTAGATACTTACTTTAGATAGAAATGACAGTAGCAGAAATGGAAAACAATCCTGATAAAGAAAGAAGTTCAAATAAGTTAGCATCATTTTCTGCATTTATTATCCAGGATGTTAGGTGCTTCTGTTTTAGCTGATTCCTTTCTTGTCAGTTACTGAAAAAACACTTGTGGGAATGGGCCAATGGAACAAGATGATATGCTATACTACCATGATAAAGCCATTTAAAAGATTATATACATTAATAGTAGAGTTTCAACATAAATTTTTAAATTTAACATATAGATACCATTGCACACATATGTATGATGAATATATTTGTATATACATATTTAATGTATCAGTGTGTTATGTTTAATGACACCCAAATAAATAAATATAATTAAACACTGAAATGTTTAGTGGATGTAGAGGTAACCTCAGAATCATGAAGTTCCAAGTTCAAATCCTTTCTCCAAAAACAAGTTCTAAAAAAAAGTTTGGCGGAGCCACGATGGAGGCCTAGAAGCAGCAAGGTTTTGCAGCTACCACATAGCCAGCTCAAATACCCATAAAATATGACTCTAAACAAATGTTAGGGCTCTAAAACTCACAAAAATACAGAAAACATATCTCTCCATGAATGTAGCTCAGCAGGTGTGACTCATCACAGCAGGCTGGGAGATGAAACCAGCCTAGCCTGAAACTGCGGCCTGGCCCCAAGGCGGCCAGGAGGAGCCACAGCTGGCATGTTAAGGAGAGTGGATCAGTGGCAGTTGTGGCAGTTTCCAGATTTATCAAGCCAGGAGAATTAAGGACTAAGAGAAAGGTCAGTGGAATTCAGCTAAATTTGGGGGCGATAAGCAGTCTGGCCAAACTGACCCCAGGGCAAGGAAGCAGCTGAAGCAGCAGTAGCAGCAGAAACAGTGTAAGCCACCTCCACCCAGTTGCTTGAGAGCTCCCAGCCTGCAGACTACAGGGGGAACAGTCAATTGATCAGAGGCCAAGTGCTCTTGTGTTGAGCGGCCTGGTTCCAGATTGTGGTCTTGGGTGGTGGTCCTGAGGTGTATTTTCAGTGAGTCAAAGCTGGTGGGTGTTGTAGCACCCTCCTAATAGCTCCAGCTGTTGTGGAGAACCCAGCCATTTGAGACAGAGCTTTCCCCCCCGGAAGCAGAGATGTACAGAGCTAAAAAATCAAGCAATTAATTGAATGGTCAATATGAGTAGGAAAAGGAAGCAAAGTAAGAACAGCAATAAAACTCTAGAATCCTTTTTTGGGAGCAAAAAGGATCAAAGCATGGAATGGCAGGAAGACAACACAGTCAGAATTCCCACACGAAATGCTTCCAAGAAACAAGAAGAGTGCCTACAAGCCATAGATTGACTTAAAAAGGACATTGAAAACCAAATAAGAGAAATAGAGGAAAAACTGGGAAGAGGAATGAGAATGATGTGGGAAAATCACAAAAAGAGAATCAACAATCTGACTGAAGAAAATAACACCTTTAAGAACAAATTAACTCAAATGGCAAAAGAGGCCCAAAAAGCCCACGAGAAGAAGAATGCCTTAAAAAGTTGAATTTTCCAGATGGAAAAAGAATCTCAAAAACATTCTGAAGGCAATAATTCATTTAGAATTCAGTAGAAATCAAGATACTATTAAACAGATCAAAACAAATGAAAAATAGAAGATAATGTGAAATATCCCATTGAAAAAACCACTGACCTGGAAAATAGAGCCAGGAGAGAAAATTTAAAAATTATTGGACTACCTGAAAGCCATGATCAAAAAAAGAATTTACAAGGCTTTCCTTCAAGAAATTATCAAGGAAAATTACTCTGATATTTTAGAATCAGAGAGCAAAATAAACTTGAAAGAATTCACCAATCCCCTCTTGAAAAAGATCCCCAAAGGAAAACTCTTACAAATATTATAGACAGGTTCTAGAGTTCCCAGATAAAGGAGAAAATATTACAGGCTGCCAAGAGGAAGCAATTTGAATACTGTGGAAAGACAATTAGGATAACCCAGGATATGGCAGCTTCTATGTTGAGGGAAAAAAGGGCCTGGAATAGGATATTCTGTAGATCAAGGGAACAAGAATTAAAACCAAGAATCACCTACCCAGAAAAACAGAGTATAATGTTCCAGGGGAAAATATGGTCATTCAGTGAGATGGAGGACTTTCAAGCATTCTTACTGAAAAAAACAGAACTGAACATAAAATTTGACATTCAAACACAAGAAGCATGAGAAGGTAAACATGGGAAAGAAATCATAAGGAACTTATCAAAATTGATCTATTTACATGTCAATATGGAAAAACTGATAATAGTAACTTAGGAAACTTTTCTTAGTATAACAATTGGTGAAGAGAATACAAATGTATATATGCACATACCTACACATAAGTCAATATAGGAGGGTATATATGAGTATGAATACCTACCTGTGTATGTGTGTATATGAGTTCATAGAAGGTACAGGATCAATTGAATAGGGAGGGATGACACTTTAAAAGGTGAAATTCTGAGTTGGGAGAGGATTAGAATGAGAGGAGACCAGGAGAGATAGAATGGAGTTAATCATCCCATATGGAAGAGGCAAGGGATAACTGTTACAACTTTACTTTCGTTACTCTCATTGAATTTGGATTAGGAAAGGAATGACATAAACTCTAAACCGGGTATCTTGTCACACAGGAGAGTAGGGGCCATGGGGATGAGAGACGGGATGACAGAGGGGAGGACAGGATTAGGGGGATCTTTGCTGGAAGCACACACTTCAGTAAAGGGATGGGAACAGGGTAGAGAATAGAACAAGGGGGTGTGGGCAGGATAGGAAGAAGGGACATACAATCAGTCTCTCACAATATGTCCACTGTGGAGATATCCTGTATAATTATACATGTTCAGCCTGTATTGAATTGCTTGTCCTTCCAGTAGGGGTGGGTGATGAGGGAGGAACTGAAAGAATCTAGAATTTAAAGTTTCATGAGTTACAATTATGGTTTTTCCATGTTGGCATGTAAATACTTCAACTTTGATAAGTTCCTTATGATTTCTTTTCTCATGCTTCCTGCATTTGAAGGTGAAATTTTCTATTTACTTCTGGATTTTTCATCAAGAATTCATGAAAGGCCTCCAACTCATTGAATGACCATATTTTCCCCCAGAGCATTATACTCAATTTTGCTGGGCAGATGAGTCTTGGTTTTAATTCCAACTCCCTTGATCTCCAGAATATCATGTTCCAGTCCATTTGATACCTTAATGTAGAAGCTGCTAGATCCTGGGTTATCCTGAGTGTGTTTCCACAGTATTCAAATTGTTTCTTCTTTTTAGCTTGTATTTTTTTCTCCTGGATCCTGGAACTCCAGAACTTGGCTATTACATTCCTAGAAGTTTTCTTTTTGCGATTTTCTTCAAGAAGTGATTGGTGAATTCTTTCACGTTCCATTTTACCCTCTGGTTCTAAAATATCTGGAAAATTTTCCTTTAGAATTTTTGAAGGATGATTTCTAGGTTCTTTTTCTTTTTTGCTTTTTGTTTGTTTGTTTGTTTGTTTGGAGGGCAGTTGGGGTTAAGTGACTTGCCCAAGGTCACACGGCTAGTTTTTTTTTTGTGTGTGTGTGTTAAGTGTCTGAGGCCGGATTTGAACTCAGGTACTCCTGACTCCAGGGCCGGTGCTCTATTCACTGCGCCACCTAGCTGCCCCTAGGTTCTTTTTCTGATCATGGCTTTCACATAGTCCAATAAATTTTAAATTGTCTCCTCTGGATCAATTTTCTATGTCAGTGCTTTTACGATGAGATATTTCACATAGCCTTCTATTTTTTATTTGTTTTGATCAGTTTAATAGTATCTTGATTTCTACTAAAGTAATTTGCTACCATTTGCTCCACTTTAATTCTAAAGGAATTATTCTCTTCAGAATGCTTTTGAGATTCTTTTTCTATCTGGCAAATTTCGTTTTTAAGGCATTCTTCTCATCATTGGCTTTTTGGGCTTCTTTTGCCATTTGTGTTCATCTCTTTTTTAAAGTGTTATTTTCTTCAGTCAGGTTGTTGACTCTCTTTTCATGATTTTCTTGCATTGTTCTCATTTCCTTTCCCAATTTTTCCTCCACTTCTCTTATTTGATTGTCAAAATGCTTCTGAAGCTCTTCTATGGCTTGTATTCAACTCACACTTATCTTCAGACCTTTAGGTGTGAGAGTTCTGAATGTGTTTTCATCCTCCCATTCCATGCTTTGATCCTTTCTGTCCCCAAGAAAAGAATCTAAAGTTACATTGCTGAGCTTGGTTTGCTTCCTTTGGCTGCTTGCTGCCAGTCAATTATACTGATTTTTGAGCCTGTAGATGTCTACTTTGTGGGTGGAGAGGTTTATTCCAAATAGCTGGGGTTTTTGCAGCTGCTGGATCTATTAGAGGGCTGCTGTCTCTGCAGCTCCCACCAACTCTGCCTCACTGGTCACACACCTCAGGAACACCACCCAAGACCACAATCCACACTTAGGCAATTTAAGACATGAACACTTTGTCTCTGAAAGGTCCATTGGCCCCCCTGAAATCTGCAGGTGATTAATCCTGAAAGCAGCCACATGGAGCTGGCTGCAGGTCCACTGCTTTTGCTACTTTCTTTCTCTGGTGGCAAATGGCCAGACCAGTTTCTTTCCCAAAAATTTAGCTGAGTTCCAATGACCTTTCACTTTGTCCTTGTTTCTTATGGTTTCATAATTCTTGAAACTGCCATTGCTGCTGGTAATCTGCTCTCCTGAAAACTCCAGCCATGGCTTTTCCTGGATGCCCTGGGGCAGAAGATGAAACCAGTCTTAACACTTCCAGTCCTGCCTGCCAGCTACCTTCTGCAGGAGATGTGTTTTCCTGTAATTTTCTGGGTGTGGAGTTCTAAAATTTGTTTAGAGTCATATTTTATAGGTATTTGGGGTCATTATGGGGGTAACTGTGGGGTTTTCCTGCTTCTATGCAGCTATATTGACCATAAGGAAGTATTAAAGAGATGTATAGTATAATTTTACTTATGTTTGCATACATGCACGCACATAAAAGATATCCTTTGATAGAAGGAAGAAAAACAGATAAAGTTAAATGACAATTTTGTTGTATATCTGGAAGAATAACCATTTGTACTTAGAAAATTTGCAGTTTCTTTTACATTCATCTGTTTCACTGCACTATATTAGGGAAATGCTTGCTTTTTTTCATAAATTAAAAACAATAAAATAATCCTATTTACAATTTCAATAAAATTGGTTCCTTTTGTATCACCCTTTTTATGAACTTAAAACATTATTGTCAAAAGGATTCTGTAGACTTCACCAGAATGCAAAGATATTTATCACACAAATACAGATATGTGTACATATAAACACACATATACACACACAGTATAAGAATCCTTGCTTATAACATAATCATTTCAGAGAATATATATGCCATTTAATTTTTCCAGTGATCCCAGTGATAAACGTAAGAATATAAGTCATAGAACTTCTAGGCAATATATATTGCTAAAGGGATCTATCCACACATCAAATGAAATCATAAATATGAAACTTATACTTGTAAATCTGTGAATTTATGTTCATTTGTATGAGCAGATGGATATATGGATATATTAATGGATATGTGCCTATATCTGTGTTTCAACAGGTCTTTATTCATTACCTTCTGTATGGCAAATATTGGTCATTCATACTTTGTAGTTTTCTCTGTCAGCTTTTCAAGATGTTTAATAAGATTAATAATAAGATTGGGAGGGTGAGGGGAGAAGATAGGGAAGAAATTCTAAAATGATGGGTAAAATAAGGAATAAGAGAATAAAAGGAAAAGATAAGATAGCAAGATTAGGGTGAAAAGAGAGGCTGAGAAGGAAAACACAGAGTAAAAATAAGACGCAGGGAAATTCACAAAGAGTACTTAGAACTTTCTCAAATCTAAAAGGATACAAGCCATTCCCCTATTGACAAATGGTCAAAGGATATCACCTGGCAATTTTTCAATAAAAAATTTAAACAATTTGTAGAGCATATAATCCTTATTTATTTAATAAATGAAAATTAAACAACCTTGAGATATCATTTTAAACCTACAAGAATACCTAAAATTATAGAAAGAGAAAGTGACAAACATTGGAGAAGATGTGGAAAAATTGAAACACTACTTCATTGATGGTGGAATTATAAAATGATTAACCCTTTTGGAAAACAATCTGGAGTTATGCATTAAGAGATTTTAAACTAACTATACCCTTTGACCTAACGATACCACTACTTGGTCTGTTTCCAAAGATGATTAGGGAAAAGTAAAACAAACCATAATTACTAAAATGTTTTAATTCAACTAATTGTGGTGGCAAAGAACTTGAAATTACAGGGATGCCTAACATTTGGGGAATGACTGAATATGTTGTAGCATATGACTGTGATGTAATAATACTGTGCTATAAGAAATGATGAGCTCATTGATTGTAGAAAAACATGGAAAGATTTCATGTAATAAAGAAGAGTAAAATTAGCAGAACAAAGAGAACTTTGTATACAATAATAGCAATATTGTTTTAAAGGAAAAAAACCTTTTATTGAATAAGTTATTTTGTCTTTTATAAATGCCTAAATTTTCTATAAAAGTCATATGAAGAATGATGCTATATGCATCCAGAGAAAGAACTGAAGAATAGAAGTAAGTATGGAGTAGATTTACATGTATGTAGATACACACACAGGAGATTTGTAGTTTCATGTAGAATCATCTTTTGATTATACTATGCTATGAAAATGGTCATTTTTTCCTATAAATTAAAAGTAAAATAAGAAAAAATATTTACTTCCATGTGTAATTAAATTTCATTGCTAGCTTTCATGTTTAACTGTAATGCATGCATATATGCATATATATTTATGAATGTATGTATAAATTTGCACACAGGTTTGAAGGCATGTATATATCCAAACACACATAGGGAAAATGTACAATATTTAGAAGTTTCTAAAATTTTAAATGAATACACACAATAAACTTATGACAGATATTTCAATTTTTTCATGTACATCTTTCTCAGTCTAGTAAAACCAATGAACCTATTCTCAGAAAAAATATTTGAAATGCACAAAATTCATAGGATTGCAAAGGAAATGGAGGTTATTCAAATATAGATATCCATTTGTCTAAACCGACCTATCAATATTTTGTTTTATCTCCTTCTGTGTTTTATTTTTTCCAATTACATGTAAAAAAACTTTAAGTTTTTTTCACATTTTGAGTTCCAAATTCACTCCCTTCTCGCTCCTCCCCACATTAAAAAGGCAAATCATTTCACATAGACTACACATTTATAGTCATGCATAAATGAAAGAAAACACACAAAAAATAAATACAGTGAAGAAAATGTATGTATGATCTTCGGTCAGGTTCTACCAGTTTTTTGTCTGGAGATGGATAGTGCATTTCATCATAAACCCTACAGAATTTTCTTGAAACATTATATTGCTTAGAATAACTAAGTTATTAATAGCAAATCAACATAGAATATCAGTCCAACTAAGTACAATATTCTTGTGCTTTTCATTTCACTTCACTTCAGTTTGCATAAGTCTTTCCAGGGTTTTCTGAGATCATCCTTCTCATCATTTCTTAAAACACAATAGTATTGCAATCACATACCACAACCTGTTCAGCCATTTCCCAATTGATGAAAATATCCTCAATTTCCAATTGTTTGCACTACAAAAAGAACTGTCATACATATTTTTGTACACATAGTTCCTTTTCTTTCCTTTTTTTTCTCTTTGGGATAGAGAGTGTGGTATTGTTTCATCAAAGGGTATACTTGCTTTAATATCCATTTTGGCATAGTTCCAAATTGCTTTTACAGAATGGTTTAATCCGTATACAATATCACAAGTGGCATATTACTATTTTAATTTTCCTGCACCCTCTGCAACATTTGTTATTTTCTTTTTCTCTCATATTAGACAATCTGACAGGTGTGTGGTAGTACCTCAAAATGTTTGTAATATGTGTTTCCCTATACAATACTGAGTTAGAGCATTTTTTCATATGGCTATAGATAGCTTTGATTTATTTATCTGAAACCTGCCTATGAATATCCTTTTATCATTTATCAATTGAGAAATGACTCTTATTCCTATAAATCTGACTCTGTTTTCTTTTTTCTTTTTTTGTTTTATATTTCTAGTTTTAAATATTCTTTTCCACAAGATATTGTTACAATATTTTTCTCCGCATCTATAAGCTACCATCACTCCAAAATAGCAAGCCTACTGAATATTCCTTCCCCCAATCTGTTGTCTCCTATAACCTGCATCTTCACCCCACAAACTTTATATTAGAGCAAGATGGGTTTCTATACCCCAGGACCTTGATATCTTATATCCCATTTGTATGTAAAGAGCAAATTTTTAAACATTGTTTTTAAAACTTTGGGTTCCAGATTTTTTTCTCTCTGTCCCTCCTCACCACCCCCACTGGGAAGATAAACAATTCAATATAGGTTGTACACATGTAGTTATGAAAAACATTTACATAGTAGTTATTTTATGAAAGACTAATTACATTTCCCTCCATCATATCCCATACCCCACTTATTCTATTTTCTCCTTTGACCCTATCCATTTTCTTTTTTTTTTTTTTTGCTTTTTTGGAGGGCAGGTTGGGGTTAAGCGACTTGCCCAAGGTCACACGGCTAGTTTTTCATGTTAAGTGTTTGAGGTCGGATTTGAACTCAGGTACTCCTGACTCCAGGGCTGGTGCTCTATTCACTGCGCCACCTAGCCACCCCGACCCTATCCATTTTCAAAAATATTTGCTTCTAACTATCCTCTTCCCCAATCTCCCCTCTTTCCCCCTATCCCACTATTTTCCTGTAGGGTAAAATGCTGAATTGAGTGTCTATGTTGTTCCCTCCTTAGGCCAAATTCAATGGAAATCAGGTTGCTCCATTCCCATTAACCTTCCTGATCTTCCCCTCCATTGTAGCAGTTTTCTCTTGCCTTTCTTGTATGAGATAATTGGCCCTAATCTATCTCTCTGTTTCTTTCTCCCACTAAATTCCTCTCTCACCTCTTAATTTTATTCTTTAGATATCATCCCTTCATATTCAACTCATCCTGTGCCCTCTGTCTACATATACATACATATATAAATACATACATATTCATATTTGTACATATGTATTTCCTTCAGCTATCCTCATATTGAGAAAAGTCTTATGAGTTATAATTATCATTTTTCCAAGTAGGAATGTATACAGTTCAACTCTAAGAAGTTCCTTATGGGGTGAAGTCAAGAAGCTGCCCAGCAGGCAGACAAGAAGGGTTCATTACAGCATGCTGGAAGCTGAGCCCAGCCCAGCTGTGATTTTAGCCCCGGGGAGCCAAGACCATCCATTGTGGGAACATTTGGGAGAATAGATTACCAGAAGCTCTGGTGCTTTCCAGAACTACCAACCCATAAATACCAAACACAGGGCGGAGCCAAGATGGCTGCGGAGAAGCAGCAAAGCACCACAGCTCCCACACAAACACGCTAAAATAACTCATAAAATGGGACACTAAACAGATTTTCAAGCTCCAAAACTCTCCACAAGACAGAAAGCACATCTGTTGCTATGGGCAGCACAGCAGGTGGGGCTCTTCACAGCAGTCTGGGACCCTCGGCCGAGGTCAAGCCGGGTCAAGCCCT
>JAQQSW010000339.1:35297-51245 GCA_028646575.1 Pseudocheirus occidentalis | reverse complement strand
TGACCCTTTTTATCCATAAAAAAGGATTCTAGAGTTTTATTGGTGTTTTTATTTTGCTTCCTTTTTCTCATGTTGGCCAGTCAATTAATTGGTTGTTTTTTTTAGGTCTGTGAAACTCTGCTTCCAAGGGGGGAAGCTCTGTTCCAAATCGCTGGGGTTTTCCCAACTGCTGGAGCTATTAGGGGGGTGTTGAAGTCCCCCCAACTTTGGCTTGCTGAAAGTGCACCCCAGGACCACCACCCAAGACCGCGATCTGGATCCAGGCCTCTCAACGCAAGAGCACTTGGCCCTGATCAATCAATTCAGCCCCACTGCGGAGTCCGCAGGCCAGGGGCTCTGAAGCAGCCTGGTGGGGGTTGCCGGTGGATCCAGCAGTTCCCTTCCCCCACTGCTTCTTTGCCCCGGGGGCAGAAAGGCCCAAACTGCTTTATCACCCCCAAATTAATTTTCAAAGTTTCAACTTTCACTAACCGTCTCTGACCAAAGCTCCCTTCGGGCAGCTGCTTTAAATTTTCTTTGAAGTAGACTCAAGCTGCTGTTTGGGAGGCTCTGCTCCTCCTCGTGGCTGCCCTGTGGCCTTGCCTGGCCATGGCTGTGGTTTGGGCTGTCCGGGTCTCTGCTCCACTGCATTGCTAGCTGCCCCTCTCCCGTACGTGTTCCTCATGCCTTGGCAGATGTGGAGGTACTGGAGGCTGTAGATCTCTCCTGCTGACTGGCTGTGGGGCTCGGCTCAGCCCGGCTCCTTCCTACCGTCCCAGGCCTGGTTGTGGTCTCAGCTTCAGGCTGTCCCAACCTCTGCTCCGGTGGCCTCGCTGAGCCCCTGCTGCCAAGCTGCCTTCAGCGAGAGATGTGTTCTCTGTATTTTTGTGAGTCTGAGAGTCCTAGACTTTCCTAGACTTTGTCTGGGTTCATATTTTCTGGGTGTTTAGGATGGCGGTGTGGGAGCTGTGGGACCTTGCTGCTTCTATGCCGCCATCTTGGCTCTGCCCCCTTTTTATGCTTTTCTTGTGTCTTGTATTTTAAAGTCAAATTTTCTATGGTCTTTTCATCAGGAAAGCTTGAAAGTCCTCTATTTCATTGAATATCCATTGTTTCACCTTGAAGCATTATATTCTGTTTTTCTGGGTAGGTGATTCTTGGTTGTAATCCTATCTCCTTTGTTCTCTGGAATATATTCCAAGCCCTCTGATCCTTTAATATAGAAGCTACTAGATCTTGTGTTATTGAGATGTTGGCTCTATGACATTTGAATTGTTTTCTTCTGGCTGCTGGTTATATTATCTTCTTGACCTGGGAGCTCTGGAATTTGAGTATAATATACCTGGGGGTTTCCATTTTGGGATCTCTTTTAGAAGGTGATTTGTGGATTCTTGGAATTTCTATTTTAGCCTTTGTTTCTAGAATATGAGGGCAGTTTTCCTTGATTTCTTTTTTTTAAAGCTTTTTATTTTTTCCAGTTACATGTAAAGACAATTTTTAACATTTGCTTTTTAAAAAAAATTAGTTCCCAATTTTTCTCCTTCCCTCTTTTTCCTAAAATGCAAGAACATGAAATAGGTTATACATGTGCAATCATGTAAAATATATTTCCATTATCAGTCATGTTGTGAAAGAAGAAACAGAATAAAAGGAAAAAAAACATCAAAAAGATAAGGAAATTGAAAATAGTATGCTTTGATCTTCATTCAGACTCCATCAGTTCCTTTTTCTGGATGTGGATAACATTTTCCATCATGGGTCCTTTGTAATTGTCTTGGATCATTGTATTGCTGAGAAGAGCTAAGCTATTTATAGTTAATCTTTGCACAATGTTGCTGTTATGCTGTACTATGCTCTCCTAGTTCTTCTCACTTCACTTTGTATCAGTTCATGTAATTCTTTTCAGGTTTTTCTGAAATCTGCCTGTTTGTCATTTCTTATAGCACAATAATATTCCATTACACTCATATAGATGGGCATCCCCTCAATTTCTAACTCTTTGCTTCCATATAAAGAGCTGCTATAAATTCTTTTGTACATATAGCTTCTTTTCCCTTTTTTTTATCATCTCTTTGGGAGATAGACTTAGTTGTGGTATTGCTGGGTCAAAAGTATGCACAGTTTGATTTCCCTTTGAGCATAATTCTAAATTACTCTCCAGAATGGTTGGATCAGTTCCCAACTTCACCAATAGTGCATTGATGTCCCAATTTCCCCACATTCTATCCAACATTTATAATTTTGTTTTTGATAGGTGAGATGGTACCTCAAGTTGTTTTAATTTGCATTTCTCTTACTTGATAATGATGTCTAGGCTCTTTTTTTCATCATAGCTTTCAGGTAGCCCAATAATTCTTAAATTATCTCTCCTGGATCTGTTATAAAGGTTAGTTGTTTTTCCAGTGAGATAGTTCACATTTTCTTCTATCATTCCATTCTTTTGATTTTGTTTTATTGCTTCTTGATGTCTCATAAGATCATTAGCTTCCATTTTCTCAAATCTAATTTTTAAGGAATTGTTTTCTTCAATAAACTTTTATATCTCCTTTTCCACATGACCATTTTACATTTTAAGGAGTTCTTTTCTTCAGTGAATTTTTGTACACCTTTTTCAAAATAGCTAATTTTGCTTCTTAAGAAGTTTTTCTCTTCCATGGATTTTTGTACCTCTTTTACCATTTGATCTATTCTGTTTTTTTTAAGGTGCTATTTTCTTCAGTATTCTTTTTACTTTTTGGAGGGGGAAGGCAGGGCAATTAGGGGTAAGTGACTTACTCAAGGTCACACATCTAATAAGTGCGTCAAGTATCTGAGGCCAAATTTGAACTCAGATCCTCCTGACTTCAGGGCTGGTGCTCTATTTACTGCACCACCTAGCTGCCCCTTTTAATAATTTTATTGCATCATTTTCATTTTTTTTCCAAAAATTTTCCTCTACCCCTCTTATTTGATTTTTAAAATTGTTTTTGAGCTCTTCTAGGAATTCTTTTTGGGCCTGAGACTAATGTACACTTTTCTTTGAGACTATGGAAATTGAAGTTTTGACTTTGTTATTTTCTTCTGAGTTTGATTTGATCATCCCTGTCAGCAGAGTAACTTTCTATAGTCACATTCCTTTGTTGCTGTTGTTCTCATCTGCTTAGTTTACCAAACGTTTTCTTGATTTAAATTTGATGTTAAAATTGGGCTCTCTTCCTGGGGTGGAGGGGGCACTGTGCCAAGCTTTTGAGATTTTGTGCAGCTGTTTTCAGAGCTAGTTCTAGGATTCTGTAAGTTTTTAGTCCTTCCAAGGTGGTATGATCTAAGGAAAGGTATACTTACTATTCTCCTGGCCTTTGCTGGTCTATGAGTGACCAAAGACACTCTTTTCCACCCTGGAATTGTGACCAGGGTCCCCACTCCCTTGCAGCTGTAAGCTCTGGTGAGCTAGTGTTCTTCCTTGCCCTGGTATTGGGACCCAGGTATATTGGCAATGCAACAGAAGCCTACACCTAGTGCCAACAAAGGGACCCCTATAATCTCCTTTACACCAGTTGTCTGACTCCCTTACTGTCTGTGAGCTGAGAGCTCCAGAATTCACTGCTGTTTATTCAGCTGTTCCCAAGGTCTGCTGCTGTTTTGCAGGGACATTGCCTGCACTGGACAACACTCCATTCTCACTTTGGTGCAACAGACCTTTCCTGTGAACCTTCTAAGTTGTCTTGGGCTGGAAAATTGCTTCATCCCATCTTTGTGTGTTTTGCTTCTCCAGAATTTGTTTTGAGTCATTATTTAAAGTTGTTTGGAAAGAAATTTGGGAGAGCTTAGGCAAGTCCCTGACTTTTCTTCCCCAACTTGGCTCTGCTTCTGCAATATAAAGCTTTAGAGAATTACCCAGAACAGTGAGAGGTCAAGTGACTTGCCAGAATCATACAGCCAGTATGTTTCAGGGACAGGATTTGAGCCCAGGTCTTCCTAGCTCTCAGACTGCTTCTTTACTTACTACACCAGACTGCCTTAAACATAGTAAGCACTTAATAAATGCTTGATGATTGATTCATTATTCTCTAGGACCATTAGAGGTTCTTAAGTCACTGTGAGTTTGGCTTCATTTGAATGATCTTTTACTTATACTGTATCTGTAATAATTAAGTATATTATTCTCTTGGTTCTTTTTTCATGCTGCAGAAGTTCATAAACATTCTCCCATGTTTCTGTTTGGTTGTGTTGACATACCAATGTTTCCCTAGAATCCATCAGCACTGACAAGGCAGAACTAGAGATTATAGGACTGTTTTGCAGAGAATTCAGAGAGAAGGATGCTGGAGAAATAAAGAAACAGGTTCATTCTGCATTTGGCATCTCCCATTTTGGTGGAATGTGGAGGGACAGTGGCTGCCAGATGTTCTACCCCCCATGTCTTCCTTTCAAAGAGAGTGTGATTGTTGTGGCTGAAGGTATTTTGCTGTGTTGATAAAAATGTGCTAATTAATGATTAGTGATAAACTAAGTGCCCCTTCAAGTCATTACCCATCTCCCATGCTTCTGAGTTTAAGAAAACACTATTCCTCTAAGTTTTGAGGTATCTCTCTTCTTCCTTGACATTAAAGGGGAGGGAATATAAGTAGAAAGCCATATTTTACTCCTATAGAGTTTGGATCTAGAAATATACATTTGTATATGTAATGAATTGTACCCACCTACCTTTTTCTTTTTCCTTCTGTTATTGTGCCATCTGTTTCCCATTATCTAAAAGAAAATTAGTGGCCATTAATCCTTGTGTAATTATTGTTATCTATTGGGGATAAAAGCTGTGAAAATGTATTGGTCTGGGATATGCAGGAGATGCATCCATCTGAAAACCAAGATGCATGTGGGGAGCTGGTAGAGTAAAGATTTCTCTTTCCCACCCACCCCCACACCCCAACCCCCATCCTTCCAACTCCCAAAGGAGTTAAAAAATCTTTTCAGTCACTTGGTGATTGTATTCATCAGCCATCTGGAAGTTGATAGGAGAGAGTGCAAACAGAGATTAGTAACCTGAAGTGAATTCTAAAATCCTCTGGACTAGATAAACCCCTTAGGGTAGATGAAAGCCAACTCAGAATGAAGTATGCAGTGAGTGGTTACCTTCCAGGTGAATCAGGTAACTATTCTTTTGGATTTCTTTGTCAGTGTATCTATATACATTGTTGCTCCCTAATACCAGTACCTCCCCTTTCAGCAGCTTACTAGTGGGTGAGGTTATTTACTGAGTGAGATTCCCCTCAGCACCCACACCCATCATTGGTATTTACTTTAGCAGTGAAGGCTGCCTCCCATGGAATTTCATTACCCTCCCAAGAGGGGAAAGACCTTAAGCCTCTTTACATCTTGGGGGCACCCTAGATCTCTTTTTACAGATGAACTCCTTGCTCATAGCAGCAGCAAGGCAGCTATTTGGTACATTGACTTAAATGTTGGACCTTGAGTGAGGAAGATCTGAGTTCAGATACTGCCTTGGATGCTAACTAGCCCTCAAAAGTCACTTTCCTTCTCTCAGCCTCAGTTTCCTTAATTAGTAAAACTGAGATATTAACACTGTCTACTTCACAAAATCATTATGATGATCAAGTGAGATATCATGTAAAATACAACAATCCTGTACATATAAATGGTAGTTATTGTTACATTCCCAATTTCACACTGTATGATGATATTCTATTGCATTTCTGTATTGCATTGCATGCAGTTCTATTGCATGTCTTTTCAATTATTCCCGTATGGAATAGACTCACTTTATGCCCCATTCTTTGCTCCCATGAAGAGTGGTGAACAGTGGCTGTTTGGAAAGCAAATTCCATCAGAAAAGAGGTCCTTTTTTTTTTCTCTCTATTGCATATGCCTAGACTTTTCCTGGATTTGCTTTTGCGCTCTCAGTTTAAATTCTGAGAGTAGTAATCACTAGTTGTTTTCAACACACTTAGCACATAAGCGGTCTGCAAATTATTTCAATATCCTTTGACTATAGTGGAATGTGATTGTTAAATGCTGGCAGTCTGAGGATGGATACAACATTCTATGCCATTTTAATAAAAGAAAATTAGAAGTTCTTCGTATGAGATCCCTGAACTTATTTTAAAAAATATTTTGATAACTGCGTTTCAATAATTGGTTTCATTTGAAATTGTATGTGTTTTAAAATGTTCTTCTAATAAAGGGTGCATAGGCTTCTAGATCCATAGGTTTATAGTTAAAAAGCTAAAGGGGTCCAGGACACGAAAAAGGTTCAGAATTCCTACAGTTCTGCTCACGGTATCAGCCCTGGAGCAGAAGCCTTACACCAAGGGTCATCCTGTCTTATGGAGGAGTCACTTAGCAGAATCATTGCAACTTTACTGTGGGTGAGCATCCCTAGTCTACATCTGGCACACCTGGGGTAACAGTTCTTTTCTGGTTTGTGTCTTAGTACCTTCTGGGAATATACACTTGGCAAATATTTTTGGATGACTCAGGCATATATAGGGAAAAATGTGACTTCATGTGTCCCCGGGAAAGAGGAAGGAAGAAGGTAATGCTTTCTATCTAGATGTGGTTCAAGGCACTTCTAAGTGTTTCTACCAACAGTAGCACACTTCCTTAGGGCTTGGGGAGACCCTACACTGAACAAAGTGGGAAGACATAAAAGGTGTCACTACTATATAAGGAAACATGATACAGTAAACTTAATTCTAAGCTCACAAAAGGGAAAATAGATGAACAAGGTGACTGACAAAAATGTTTTGCATTAATTTTCATTAAAAAATGAAGATCTCTCAGTGTTATTAAAACAGGAGTTTTTACCCTGGACTCTGTGAATTTGTTGTTTTTAACCTTTTGGTATAATTGTGTTTCAATATGATTGGTTTCCTTTGTAACCTCATGTATTTTGTTTTATGCATTTAAAAACATTATTCTGAGATATTCACCAGATTGCCAAAGGGGTCTGACAAAAAAGGGTTAAGAACTCCCATTCTTAACATCACCTGATTAAAAAATATATTTTCACAAAGAACATTTCAGCAATATATTTCTTATGGAAAGAGGTTCGTGTGTATCGACAAAGGAGAATCTTATTTTCCTGTACATAATTTGTTTCTTCTTTATGCTGAGTTATTGTTACTCTTTTTATTTAAATGATATTCTTATTCTGGGACTAAAAAAAAGTAGCACTTTTTTTTTTCTCTTAAGGGTATAAATTCATGGTTCCTAAATCTGAAACAAAAGTTTTCTGTTTCACAACTTAAGAGTGGAGCTTTTGTTCTCTTTAAGAACCAGAGGCCTGATTGGATTAAATCTTTATTGAAATGATTGCCTGGGGAGGCTGGAATACCTCTCCTCAAAACAGGTTTCACAATATTAAACAGCATCCATGGAAGAAGGCACACACCCGGAACTCACCCACACTGTACATGTTCCTGCAAACTCATTTGTGTTTATTTAGCAAAGTTTCTCAAAAGAATCCAGCCTCTGCATTAAGGTTAACGAATTAGTCATCCTCATTACTGGCCAGAGCATTTCACTGTGCGAGGCCTTATGAGTAACATACAGTAGTATGTAAAGCATCCAGGAAGTACTACAAAATGTGGCCATTTAATGCACATTATAGGAAATGACTCAGGTTTGGCTATCCCCATACTCACTAGGCCTTTCCCTAATTACACTATGTTAAACAAACAGAACCCAGAAAAAACACAGAAACTGTATTTTAGGAGTACTGTTTTTACTTCTAAACAACATAAACGAAACAGCACCTTCTGGCAAGGATTTAATAACTCTATTAGTTTAAATTGACAGGATCATAGGTCTAAAGCTGGAAAGGACCTCAGGGGTCATTTACTCCAACCCCCCTCATTTTGCAGAGGAAAATGGAAGACCAGAGAGGTTTGTGACTTGCCCAAGGGAACTCAGGTAACAAAGCTGGCATTGAACTGGGGGGCCTTAGCTCCCATGTGCTCTGTGAGAATTCATTGCTCTTTCTACTGTACCTTGTTATCACTCCCACCTATCTCCCCATCATCATCATTTACTCTTTCTGTCCCTTTGCACAAGAAAAAAACGACAATAATCAGAATCACATCCATTACCCCAACAAAACAACAACAACCAACCATTAGAACAATAAACACTCCTTCTACTCTTCTATCTTCTTTTTCTGCTTCCTCTTCCTCCTTCTCCTCCCAACTCCAAAATACCTGGGCCTGGTAACAAGGGCTGAATTTAATTTTAATTCAATGTTGACAACTTATTAATAAACTTAACTAATAAAGCTACTGACCACCTCCCTAAGTAATGCTCATTCATGGAAGTTATTTCTTCTGGGATGTTAATAATGAAAAACAATGCTGCACAGGCACAGGAATATATAAGCTCCTTGAGGGCAGGAATTACCTTTGCTTGATAATGATAATCAGGCAATCTTCTCTTCTGTGGTGCCACTCACTGTCCCTCATGAGACCAAACAGTTAGTTATGTGTTGTCTTCCTCTAGCAGACTGAAAGATCCTTTAAGACAGAGGCTGTCTTTTTTATATTTTGGTTCTTTGTGCCTAGATCAGTGTTTTGCACATAACTGGAGCTTAATCATTGCTTATTGACTGATGGTCGATTAGAGGGAATGATGGCCTCAATAAAAACAGGGAAGTTTGGAAAAGGAGCTTTGGATAGGGAATAATAAATTCCATATTGTGTCTGAAAAACCTTTGGGCATGTTCATTTGGTTTCTGGTTGGTGATGTAGTACTACATGACCCTGGGCAAGTCATTTAATGTCTGCCAGCCTGGTTTCTCAACTGCAGACTGGGGATAATCATAGTATTTACTTCCCAATGTTGTCAAGAAGATCAAGTGAGATATTTGCAAGGAGCTTAGCACAGTGCCTGGCACACAGAAGATATTTTATAAATGCTTGTGTCCTTTCCTTATGTCCATGATAGCTGATGAAATCACCAAGAGAGAGGACATACAGAAAGACCCAGGATTTAATTTTGGGGGATACCCACAGTTATGGGAGTTGGGCATGGAAAATAAAGCAAAGGACGCTGGGAAAGCAAAAACTCTTGAATGTTAAACTGTAAAGTTTGAATTATGCACATGATGATGATTTTTTATTTAAAAGTCACCTTTTTCTCTGTAGAATGCATTGAAAGGGGCCATAAAGACTATCTAATTCAATTTCCAACCTGATGCAGGAGCTCTGCTTACAAAAATCTAACTATATCTGGCCTCTATTCATGTACCTCCCGTTACAGAGAACTCAGTATATTAAAAGACAAGCCATTCAATTTTTTTAAAAAGAAAATTCTTTACATGGAGTCTACCATCTGCCTCCTATAATCTCCACCCCCTAGTCCTTATTCTGTCATCTGGAGCTGCCCAGAGCTCAGTTCATTCTTTAGATAATAGCCTTTGCCTTCTAAGTCTTCTTTTCTCCAGGTTCAATATACTAATTCCTTCAGATATTCCCCATATGATTTTTTTCAGAGGCCTCAACATCTTAGTCATCATTCTCTGGCTATTCTTCCGTTGGTTAATATCCCTCTTAAAAAGTGTATGCAATTCTCCAAGCATATGCTGAAGAGCTATTGGTTCCTTTACTCTGAAAATATTGGAAGGGTAGGAGGAGGTGCTCAAATAATTAGGGACTTTCACAAAAGTAATTCTGCAACATTGACACTGCTTAAATATATGGAAAGTACTGTACTGCCCCAAGACATTGTATAGGCTGAAAAAAAGAGATTCCATAAAGATTTCAATTGCATGATCACAGGTTCTAGTGCTGGAAGGGACCTTAGAGACTAATTCCTTAATTTTACTGATGGGCAAACTGAGGCATGAAGAGGTTTAGTGACTTACCGAGGTTGATAAAGCTACTGTCAAAGGTGGAATTTGAACCCAGTGATTCCAAATCCAGCTCCCTGTTCACTCTACTGGCCATTAGAGGATTTGCTACATAGGAGCTGTTCCCCTAGAGAAAATACTCACAGCAATGATATCATAGATCTATTTAGGTATTATCAGTAAGAACCTTTGGTCCAGTAACTAGCACAATGCCTTTCACAGAGTAGCCAATAACTGTTAAATCAAACCATGCTGAATCATTGTTCTTGTCATTTCAGTCATGTCCAATTCTCTGTGACTGCATTTGGGGTTTTCTTGGTAAAGAAACTGGAGTGGTTTGTCATTTCCTTCTACAGCTCATTTTAGAGATGAGGAAACTGAAGCAAACAGGGTTAAGTGACTTACCAAGGGTCACACAGATAGTAAGTGTCTGAGACTGTATTTGAACTCAGGAAGCTGAGTCTTCCTGACTTCCAGGTCTGATGCTCTATGCACTGTACCACCTAACTGTTCAAGATGGATCACAGTCCCCCACAAATATCTTCAGATCACTGTCACAAACAGAATATTAGGCTGGAAGGATCGGATGGCAGCATTTATGAACCAAGAAATAAGACTAATTTGTCTTCAATACACTATCATCATTCTCTACTCCTCCCTGCCCCTCCACTGTCAATTTTTTTTTTGAGAGGACTATTTACTTTTTTTATAAGAGTGCAAAGTTAGGAACAAATACCCATCCTCTTTCCCTTCTCTAATGATTAGTCTGTATTATATTAGCTCAGCCTCGGGAAATTCTTTCATTTTTCTTGGTTGGAAATGCCAAAGAAAATGCAGGAAAAGATGTAACAAACTGCCTGTGTACTTGGTCTACCCAAGTTTATTTAGGGCATGGAATTCCCATTCTGTTGGGAAGGAAATGAGCACTTTCAATGAACTTGTTGCTCTCCCTTCTTGTCCTCTGCCCTTTAGTCCCTGTTGCTCATGGTCTTCACTCTCTTGGGCTCTAACTCTGCCCATCCACACTCCCTCCAGTTTTCAGAATGAGTTCCTCTCAGTGCACGCATGTTGGTGGTAGACCCTTGGGGGAATGAAAAGTGGATTGCTGACATGTTCTCCATGTGTTTCTTGGGCCTGTCTTCGACATGGAAAAAGTTAAAAAAAGAAAATCACCATGTCATACTAAATATTTTCTCCAGTTTCTTACCTACCATCAAAAATACCATATCCACAAAGAAAATATCTTGTGGTTTCTGTCATCATTGGAATGTGTGGCCCTGGAAAGAAAGGACAATGTCTATTGATGATACATAGGGAGCAGATGGAGCATTCCTTAGGTACAGGGTTCTACTGTTGAGTCCCATTGCCTTATTCCCTTCTGGGAGCAGTGGTGTGTGCATGCATGGGTGCGTGCATGTGTGCGCATGTGTGTATGTGTGTAAGTGTTGTCACAACTCATTCTGCATTTTGAATGAGTCCCATGGATGAAAAATGAAAAACACAAGCCAAGTTCATTTGATAGCCAATGGCACTAAATTACCTCAGTATTTATGATTTGGTCAATCTTTCTATTTGCCACATGGTCTCTCACTTTTGAATATGAGTTTTTAAAGTAGGCTCTGAATTTGTTTAGACAATTTTATGGGGGCTGTGAAACTACAATTGAATTGTGTGACTTTGTTGCAGCAATTCAATTAGAAATAATTGTTATAAGCTGTGCTGTGATGTAGTGGATGCCTACTATGTTCCCTAGACTTTTGTTAAGATTCCATTTTCTTAGTTTTTGCTCTCATTCCTTAACTAAATAGGTCCTAAGAGTAGCATAATACATAATTTTAATATAGGAGTGATATTATGTTTTGTTCTTAATTAACTTTGCAACTGAAGAAATAGAAATATTAGTCAACCCCCCCTTTTTTTAAAGGGTGCCTGATTTTTTTTCCCTTTTGTTCAATATAATGTTCTCTCTGGGCAGCTGGATGGAGCAAAAGATAGAATGTTGTTTCTGCAGTCTGGAAGACATCTTCTAGAATTCAAATCCAGCCTCATACACTTATTAGCTGTGTGACCTTGTGCAAGTCATTTAATCCTGTTTGTCTGTTTCTTCATCTATAAGATGAGCTGGAGAAGGAAATGGCAAACCACTCCAGTATCTTTACTAAGAAAACTCTAAATGGGATCATGAAGAGTTGTCCTCAACTGAAAAATGACTGAACAACAACAAAAGCCCTAATACTTTATAGAGTGGGGTGGTTGGGGTGGGGGGAGGAGAAGGTTGTATGTGTAGTTTGGAGAAGATGTTTATGATTGGTTCAGCACTCTGCTCCACATACAGTTTTCATTACTCTTATATCCTGTCAGTCTTTTCTTCTTGCAATGACATAGTCTGCTAAGTGTCAGTGTTCATTGTGAGTGTACAATCATGAAGTTTTATTGCATTTAGATAAATGGGAGAGAGTGTTGTTTATGAGGTCATGACACACACAAGTCTTTTGTAGTACAATGTTTCTCTAGCATCTAGATTAGAGTTTGGCAAAAGTGAGGCACTTAGTAAGTGGTTCTTGGGTGACTAACTGAATGTAGGACCTTTCCTATGAAATAAAATGCTTTTTTTATGTTTCGGCACAAAGGAGACTCTTCCCTGTTTTGTGCTGTATATTACCTTTATTTTCCCATATTCTCAACAGCTGTTAACCAAGATCCCAAGATATACAATGGACAAGACAAAGAGGATGGTAGAGCAGAGAAGAAATACAAATACATGAAGATAAAGGTTTGTTGTCTAAGCTGTAAAAGGCTAAGACTTTACAAACCACAAACAGGGAGCAATTAAGTTCCTACCCATTCAAGGACACCCGTAGCACTGATGGAGGCCCATTGATTTTCAAATAGTTTCATCTTGTCATCTTACTAAGGGTCTTTTAGGACACTCCTTATTCCTTTCCACAAAAAAAAAAATTCTGGGCAGGGGGAAGGGATGGAAAGACCTTAAAAAAGGTTTTACATAGTTTGTCTTGCAGGTACCACCAACAAAGAGTTGAGTTGTAAAGTTTTCCTCATGCTAAAGAAGTTTGGAAAGACAGAAAACAGTTCCAAACATAGGCACAGTTTTTAGTCTTGCTTTTATAGTTAATCTCAAAGGAGAAAAGTACTTTGCCAATTTATGATTAAGTTGTAAAAATACAATCAATTGGACAGCATTAAACTATTGATTATGAGCATATATAAATTTTTTATTCTCTGGAAAAAACTAAGTAAATTCTAATTTTCAAGCACTAGACTGACCTAGTAGATTAAACATTATGTGTATGACAGACTAAAACTCCAGAATTATTTCAGAATAGTAAAGAAACTAAAGCAATATTGGTTTTCTGAAACTGCCCTACTATGGATAGGCCTGAATCTTATTCCATGAGGTTCATTTCCAGGATGTGAGGCAGTAACTCTTTTCTAGAAGAATAAAAAGTGTTTACCTAAGAGCCCTTTCTAAAAGTATTCAAATGTATGTAATATGAAATAGTTAGAATTGTGTGGTTGGATGTATCTGAAACTCAGCTGTGTGATCAGGTACTGCAGGTGATTAGGTAAGGTGATTTACTGATGAGGTGATTTACATGGTATCCTCGAGCTATTGATGTGAGAGGAGAGGATGAGAGACTAACTTTCACTGTTTCAAAAGGTACTGTTAACCAAGCTGAAAAAGGGAAAATAGGGGAGCAGAATGTAAATACATTCTGCACCTTAGCCAAGCCTGCAACCTTTGGTCCTCCTTCCTGATCCCCACGGTAGCCAGCATCTGTTTCATTCACATGGAATTTTCTTTCAAGTCACTTAAAGATCTGGATAAGGGAAAGAATCACTAAGAATAGGATGTCTATCTTCTTCCCCTGCCCACACAAAGAGAGTGCAAATGGCATGCCAAGATTAGGCTTAGATTTTTGAAAAGAAAAATATCTACAAATTCCTAGAACAGAAACAAAAAAATACCCATATAATATCCATATTATATGTATATATGTATATATGTATATATGTACATATACACATATACATATATGTATATGTATATATATATATATTTCAGGCTAGGTAGATAGTAGGCTAACTAGGTAAAGCTAAATATTAGCCTAGGTAATAGGATGTGTATTTTAGTGGTGTTCAGAAATTGTGTCAAATAGCATTAGTCATTTCATTACTGAAACAAAAAAAAAATTTGGCAATGCTGTAATTGGATTTCTAAGTGCCATCTTCATTAGAGTTTGTTGTTCAGTCCTTCTTTAGTCGTCCTTTGAAGCAATTCATTACATCAAAGACTTTCAAGTATTCACATACAACCAATCCCACCTTGGTCGGCAAAATGCTAAAGGGAATATAAAGACAAAATTTCGTGTTATACTTCAACATACTTTTGTGAGATCAGGTGAATGTAAGTGTCATTTTCTGAAGTTCTACTTTGCTTAAATGAAGGCACACACATATTGCCAAATTTCTCTCCAGGGAAGTTAGGTGTTCTTTTCTAAGATCTGGTCTCCCCACATACCTCAGATCTACTAGGATTTCTGGATCGGTAGGTCAAGCCATCAGGCAGATAAGTAGTACAGTGTATAGAGTCAGGTCTGGAATCTGGAAGATTTGTGTTCAAATATGGCCTCAGACACTTACTAGTTGTGTGACTTTGGGGAAGTCACTTAACCCTCATTGTCTCAGTTTTCTGATCTGTAAAACGTTCTGGAGAAGGAAATGGCAAACACTCCAGTATCTTTACCAAGAAAATCCCAAATGGGGTCATGAAGAGGAGGACATGAATGAAACCATTCAACAACAACAACAACAACAACAACAACAAACCAGACCATCCACTGTGTTATAACTCAGAAGTTGTGTGGTCTGGTGAGCAGAGTGCTGCTCTTGGAGTCAGGAGTCCCACCTTTGACACTTACTGGGTAAGTCACTTCATCTCTCTGAGACTCATTTATGTACTCCCGTCGGAAGCATGTTGGTTTATAAAACATTTTATAAGCATTTTCCTTTGATTCTAAAAAGCTCTGTGACTTACCTGGGACAAATCATTTTTATCCATCCCTATTTTAGGAATATTAAAACTGAAATCGACTTCCGGGGGCAGAGCCAAGATGGCGGCATAGAAGGAGCAGCCTCCCACAGCTCCCACAGCAGCCACCCTAAACACCCATAGAAATATGACGCTGGACAAATTCTAGGACTCTCAAACTTAAAAAATACAGAAAGCACATCTCTCACGGAAGGCAGCTCGGCAGCAGGGGATCATTGTGACAAGACATGAGCCAAGGCCAGACCGAAACTGAGGCCGAGGCCAGGCCCCTGGGCAGTAGGAAGGAGCCAAGCCTAGCTGCAGCCAGTCTACAAGAGAGAAGATCGAAAGGCAGCTGCCTAGAGGGACTCATCCAGGGGACCTGCAGGCTGGAGCCAAGACCAGCCCAGCCTAAAACCACCATGTGGCCAGGCTCCAGGGTGGCCTGGAGGAGCTAAGCCTCCCAAACCACAGAGTGAGTCTACTTCAGAGAAGATCTAAAGCACCTGGAGCAAACTGCATAAGCCAGGATTAAAGGTCAGTGAAAGTGAGTGAAACTTTCAGGCTAAATTTGGAGGAGGAAAAGCAGTTCGGCCAGTCTACCCCTGGGGCAAGGAAGCAGTGGAGGAAGGGCAGAAACGGCTGTAACCTGTGGATGCCCCCACTGGGCTGCTTCAGAGCCCCTGGCCTGCAGACTCCACAGGGAGGCTGAATTGATTGATCAGGGCCAAGTGCTCTTGCATTGAGCGGCCTGGATCTGGATCGTGGTCTTGGGTGGTGGTCCTGCCGTGCGCTTTCAGCAAGCCAAAGCTGGGGGGACTTGCAACACACCCCTAATAGCTCCAGCAGCTGGGAAAACCCCAGTGATTTGGAACAGAGCTTTCCACCCTGGAAGCAGAGTTTCACAGAGATAAAACAACCTAACCAATTAATTGACTGGCCAACATGAGAAAAAGGAAGCAAAATAAGAACAGCAATAAAACTCTAGAATCCTTTTTTGTGGACAAAAAAGATCAAAGCATAGAACGGGAGGAAGACAACCCAGTCAGAACTCCCACACCAGATGCTTCCAAGACAATTGAAG
>JAQQSW010000339.1:18399-34797 GCA_028646575.1 Pseudocheirus occidentalis | reverse complement strand
ACTTTCTTTTTTTTATTATTTGATTTGTTTATTTACTTTTAGTTTACAAGATTCAGTTCCACAATCCCTTGAGTTTCAAATTTTCTCCTCTCCCTCTCCCCCTGCCCCATGGTGGCATGCAATCAAGTATAGGATCTGCAAATACTTTCACATTGGACATTAGTCTGGTTGTATAGAAGGGTTGTAACCAATGGAGCAAACAATGGGAAAAAAGAAACAAATCCAAACATGGAAAAGAACAATGACATGTAGATTGCTTCAGTCTCCATTTAAACTCTGCTCTTTCTAGATCTTTCTCTGAATGTAGGTATCTCCTTCCATCCTGAGACTGGTAGAGTTGTCTTATAACTGTGAGTTGCTGAGAAGAGTCCAGTTTATCAAAGTTGGTCATCACACATATGATGTGTCTGTTGATTGTGTACAAATTTTTCCTGGTTCTGCTCCTCTCACTTAGCATCAATAAATGACCAATGTTGTAACTGTGGGTAACACCAGATATGTGCTTTGGGTAGAAGCTAAACATAAAGTGTGGTATCAACATCCTCCACCATTTCTCTGGGTTTAGATCAATCTTCCAAAACCTGCTCTCAAATGAACAGGTGTAAATTCCCAGAAACAGTCTGCTCCCATTTCCATTCGTAGACCACACAGCCCATTACCATATATCATATACCATTCAAACTCTCTCAAGATCCTCTCTCAAGATCAACCCTGCTGATAAGAAAAATACTTCTCTACTCACCTTCATTGCTCATGAGCCCCCATTCAATATATTTTCTATCTACATAACCAGCAACTCACAATAATTATACTTTTAGATATTAAACATAGCCACTTACTTAATGTCAGAAGAAATGCTATTATAAATACTAATGTATCAAAGCAAATGCATAAATGACAAAAAATACATCATGATATGCATATAAACCCAGATCCCACTTATAAAAACCTAGCATTTACACTTCAGAAACTGGCAAATGCTGCAAACCAGAACTTGTTCTATTGTTTTGTTTATTGCAAACAAATAAATGTTACAATGGATAAAATGTTAATAGTACAAATTAAACTTAAAAGTGAACCACACATGCATTTTTCCTCCCAGAGACAAGGTTGTTAAACACTTACCAGCACACCTCTTAATAGAAATAGCATCTCTCTTTAAGCTAAGAACTGCAAAGCTCATCAAACTGTCTCTGGTCTACATAGAGCCACCCAGCCAGTTATTCACTTACTAAATGCTGCGCCGTTCAGTCAGGACAGAAATAATAGCAATACTGTTCAGGTTCACTTTTTAAGTCAGCTCACCGGGATTCTACAGTTGTAAAACCTGCTCGTTTTTCCTTCTCAAGGTGGGGGAAGGAAGCATAGAGCACCAAACTTTTATGAAAAGCTTCTCCTTTCTATAACTCTAGGTGGCACTAAAGAGTAATAACAGTCGCTGAAAGTTCTGAAATACTAAAGGCCAATGACATCTCTCTGAGCTTCTCTCTGACCAATCAGGAATCACTCAGCTGAACTTCCCTCCCCTGGCTGTTTCTAACTGCAACAACTCCCTTGGAGCATCTTTTTAGTCCCATTGCTGTCTTCTTTTCTTCTCCTCGGGTTCCTCTTCCCTTCCTGCTGCTCTGCTCTCCCATCTCCATGGCTAAATGAGAGTTTCCTGATTTTCAGTGACCACATTTTTCTTAAAAAGTCACAATGTCCCAAACTTTATTTTTAATACTATCTCAGTCTCCAAATATTTATATAATTTCTCATTTGTTTTTGCTTTACTCTCTGTAGTCATACATCATGTATATATACATTAGAGGCAGTACCACATTTTGCTTTGCAGCTCCATTCTCCAACATGGTCTTCTATTTCTTTGACGTTCTTGACACTGTTTCTTTATGGTCACATTTTTCTAATTTTTAATAAATAAAATCTCTGACTTTTTATAACATTAAACTATTTTCATACATGTGAGACATCACTCTACAGTGTTACCATGGTTCAAATCCCATCTGAAATCTGTTTATTCATACACATATTTTAGCCATTTATATTTTAAAAAAAGTTCTTTGGGGGCACCAAGGTGGCTCAGTGAGTAGAGCACTGGCCCCGAAGTCAGGAAGACCCGAGTTCAAATCCAGCCTCAGACACTTAACACTTAACTAGCTGTGTGACCTTAGGCAAGTCACTTAACACCAACTGCCCTGCATTCCCCCTCCAAAAAGCAAAAAAAAAAAAAAGTTATTTTTCTACCAGTTCCAGTTATCTGCTAGTACCAGTTCATCCATAAAAGCAGCAATATCCCACTCTCTTTGATAATTTATTTTTATTTATATAATGTAATAGCAATCAAGTTTAGCAGATACTTAGCATTTAGTAACTTAGGGCTAAGTATGGAAGGTGTGAACCCTGTCCACTGTTGAAAAGGGGTAAACTCCCCTGCTGATGTGGAAGAAGAGTATTGGCTGAGACAGGAGGCCAGTGTGTGTATATAAGCAAGAATTCCAGAGACAGAAAGACAGAATTGGAATTTTCCTTTTGGAGGAAGCAGGATTGTCTCAGCATCTGGGAGCTGGACTGCTCGAAGTGAGTTGAAGTTTTCTTGAGAGAGAGAAAGAGAGGGAGAGAGAGAGAGAAGGGGGAGGGGTGAGAGAGAAGAGAGAGAGAGAGAGAGAGAAAGACTGGCCATTCAGAAGGCTGATATTCCTTCCGGGTCCTAGGTCCAGCTGAACTGCTGGAGGGCTGAAGAAGCATGACCAAGATAAGACTTTGTTTATTCATGGCCTGGCTGATCCTTGAGTTCTAGGCAGAGAAGTGTCAAAGGGTTTAAGATGTGCTGGACCCTGTGAACTTCAGTGTGTGCTGGGGATTGCCCTGAGGATTGGACAAGGACCTGGGAGCTGTCTACTTCTGTTTCCAGGTGACTGTTTTGTGGATTCAGGAGGGAGCTGGGACCATGGAAGGGGATCCAGGGAATCAGAGAAACCACCCAGAGTCAAGATGAAGAAAAGGCCTCCCCTTGGACGAAACTGAGGTTTGCTGGAAACCAAGGGGTGGAGAGTTTGTGTGTTTTTCTAATGACTGTATTAGTGATTAATTATATTTAGTCATTGGGAATCTAGCTTAGTGACTGACTGGTAGATGAGTGACTGATTAAGTTAATAGTTGCCCCATGAGTGGAAGTTTGATTATAGTATAGTGACTGATTAAGTTAATGGTTGCCCCATTAGTGGAAGATTGATATATTGTGAATTGATTGAATGATTAAGTGAGAAGGGTTTCCCCTTTAGGGAAACCAGGTGATTATTCTTTTGTTCCTTGTTCTAAATATTGTGGCCATTGTAATGAAAACTGTGACCATTCTAATGTTAAGCTGTTATGAACACTATATTATGATTTTCTGTGATAAGATGTAATGTTGTGAATGTTATATTGTGAATATTGTACTGAACCTTGATTTGTAATGGAATAAACAGAGTGTTCACTATTGCTGTGCAATCTGAACCTTAAAAGCTGTTCACAGTAGCATCCTTTTGGGAATCTGCTGGTGCATGGTGTTACATATATCTTCCTTTAGACCAGTGGTTCTCAACTTTCCTAATGCCACAACCCTTTAATACAGTTCCTCATGTTGTGGTGACCCCCAACCATAAAATTATTTTCATTGCTACTTCATAACTGTAATTTTGCAACTGTTATGAATCATAATGTAAATATCTGATATGCAGGATGTATTTTCATTGTTACAAATTGAACATAATCCACAGGTTGAGAACCACTGCTTTAGACAAAAGCACTTTTTTCTGCCCTTTTTACCATTAACTACTCCTTAGGAAAAGGGCCTTAAAGAAAAAATATACCTTACATGTATTACCAATTCCCCATCCATAAAACATGAATCATACTTCTTCCCTAATCAGTGACTAACAGTAACTTAGTTTCACCCCTCACTGAATACTTGACCTAAAAGGGACCTTAGAGATGTTCTCTTTAGCGAGGGATATTGACAATAAAAAATGTGTAAGCTGATGGGAAAACAAGAGGAACAGAAGGTTCTTTTGACCTCTCTGGTTGGCTAACATGAAGATCAATGAAGGCCATCCAGAAGGCTGATATTCCTTCTGGGTCGTAGGGCCAGATAAACTGCTGGAAGACTGAAGAAGCATGACCAGGATGAAGCCTAGGTTTGCCTCACAGAAGGATGTCCTAGGAGCTTAGTGTGGTCTATCTGAGGGGCAACCTGAACATGGTGATGCTATTTAGGTGACCTGAAAACTAGGAACAGAAGTAGAGTTGAGATGAAAACACAGTGCTGCTGGTACAACAAGAGGAAAAGTGGAGGTGAGAACACAAACTCTGGATTCATAACATAGCTGGTATTTTGCTGTGACTGTAACACTTGGTACCTTACAGAGGGTCAGTATGCTAGACCCTTTTTTTAAATGTACTTTTCCTTGCCCCAAAGACTAAATGTAGATCAGCAACCCAGTTAATCACAGGTTTAGATTAAGAAGGTAAAATGCCTCCTATAAAATGTAAGTTCTATAAGGCAAAGCACTCTCACTTTTGTCTTTGTATTCCAAGTATGCTTGACATGCACTTAATCAACCTTACTGATTGACCACTTGATGGTGTCTGCCTACCTGGCATTATTAGATAATTCTTTGGTTTCAGGCTTTTAATACTCCTGCTGAAATGCAAATAACTGTGTCAGAGGTTAAACAAGTTAAGCTATGAATTGTCTGATAACATTTTAATCTAAGAGTCTTGCATGGAGTACTCAGGACACATTTGGTTGTGTGACTCTACACAGGTCTCTTAGTGTCTAAGGCAACTCTATAAATGATCAATTACAAAGACATTTGCAATTGGTATATGGTATTTTCTCATCAGGAGTGCCCTATAACAATAAAATCACAGGCTCAGTTACACAAACTTGTTTTAATCTGCTATAACACTAATAGACTAGCATTTTATTGTGCTTTAAAGTTCACAAAGTACTTGATAAATATGGTCTCATTTTATTCCCACAACAACCCTGGGAGGTAGGTGCTATTTTTATCCCCATTTTGCAGATGAGGAAACTAAGGCAGTGGTTAAGTGACTTGGCAAGTGTTTGTGCCAGGATTTGAACTCCAGATCTAGCCCTCTGCCCCACCTACGTTCCTCTCTTTGAAAATTTTAATTACTGCTAACTAGATGGCCATCCAGTCAAATGCCTTGAAAATGAACCACAAAAAGAGCAAATCGTGATTGAGGGGGCAGGCAAGGAAAGAACCAAAAACAGGACATTGTCTAGAAAGGTAAATTTGTAAGGGGTCCCCCAAATCAGGGCTCCTAAAGGAGCAGATTAAGGCACTGAGATAGTTAGGAAGGAGACACTGAATCGGAGGAAGAGTCTTCCCAAAGAGATTAAAGGGAAACCAGACTGCTCTAAAGCGAAGGCATCCCTGGTCAGGTCCTAAACCCAGTACAGTGGCAGACAGCAGTACCTGGGCTTAGGCATCAAGTGTGGAAAGATGGGTGGAGTGCCTTTTCATTCCTCCTCTCTCTAGCCAAAAAAAGAAAAGGAAAAGTAGGATAAGGGAAGCAGGGGAAAAGAGGTGCGATAGAGAATGAGGAAAGAAAGTAATTTGCTCCATAGACTCACAACAGCCAGGAAGAAATATTCTCTTAGGTCTAGCTTGGGGAAAGGGTGTGGTTGGGAGTAATGGTTCAGTGAAGGGCTAAAACATAAATTTTCTTCTTTTTTCTCACCCCCTTTACATCCCACCCAATTGAAAGCAGTGGTCCAAGGTATTCTTCCAACCAGCCTCATCTATAACCACTCCCAAATCTCCAAACGGCAAAATTCAGGTATTTTCTAAAACTCATATAGGTTATAAAATCCTGAGTAAAATAGTTAAGACCATCACAGTATCAATTAAGGCTGCAGGCAATTAGTCCTGGGCTAACCAACTAACTGCAGTTTCCTGCCTTCTAACTGACTATTCAAGATCAATCACAACTTTACCTAACACCAACTTCATGGCAGGAGGAGGAGGGTAAATATTGGAACCATAAGAATAAAAGAATTCTCTAGACTCTCAGCAAGGGAAATAGTAAAGAAGAGTATTTTCATGGGTACTTTGATTTGGGGTTTGGGGAGTTTTTTTGGTTTTAGGGTTTGTTTGTTTGTTTTCTGTGATTTAATTGTGAGAAATTCCCAGTGGGGAAATTCTTTCCATTAATGCAAATCACCACCACAACCACCCTCACCCCCATTTGTTGCCTGTAGTCCTAGGGAGATTAGAGATGAAAAGAAAGATCCCAAATAAACCAAAATAGTTATAGCAGCACTTTTTATAGTAGCAGACAACTTGGGTAAGTAGATTACCATCAAATGAGGAATTTCTGAACTTACTGTGGGGCATGAATGTATGAAATATTATTGTACATAAGAAAAAATGGAAATTAAAAATTCACAGAAACATGGGAAGACATATGAACTGAAGCAAAATTAAGTAAGCAGAACTAGGAAAATAATGTGTGAAATTACTACAACACTATCAATGGAAAGACCAGCAAAAACAAAAACAAAAAGAACCCAGAGAGCTGTGTAATTAAAATGACTGCGTTGACCTCAAAGAAGGGATGAGACTGTACATCTCTCTTCTTGTAGAGGTGAGAAACAATGGCTATAAAATGCTGCATATGCCATCACACTTGGTTAAAGGGACCTCAGAGGCTATCTGGCTAATCTTTTCACTTTACAGGTGAAGAAACTAAGGCAAAGAGAGGTAAAATAACTTGCCCAAGGCCACACAAGTAATTTGTTCAGAGTTAGGATTCAAACCCAGGTCCTCAGATTCAGAACTACTGTTCATTCCGCTGTATCATGCTACATTGGTTCATCTTGCTGAACTTTTCCCACTTATCTTGTTTTTTATTCTTTGTTATTGAAGATAGCTCTCTGTGTTGGGGGTGGGGGAAAGAATGTGGTTAGAAATGAAGATAATGTAAAAGCAAGATATGCCAATGAAATTATAAGATAATAAATCAATCAATCGCCTTTGGGGGTAAGCTGGGTAGTACAGTGGATAGAATACTGGCCTTGGAGTCAGGAGGACCTGAGTTCAAATGAAGCCTCAGATATTTACTTAGCTGTGTGATCCCAGACAAGTCACATAACCTTGATTGACAAAAAAAAAAAATTTTTAACTTCTTTGGGGCACTAAAATGTTAAATAAATTGCTCATGGTCAAAAGCTAGAATGTGTCACTGGAAGAATTGAATCCCAACTCCAAGACTATCCCTCGTTGATTGGGCCACACTGAGAAATAGAATTGGAGTGCTGGTCTTTTTTTTTTTTGGTCCTTTTCAGTTCTAGGTATAGAGAGTAGAGTCCAAGATGTGGGAGCATGAGCCATGGGGACCTTGTATCCAGGATACCAGGCCAGATGTTGCAACCAGACCAGCATGGAAGTCCTAAGAACCCATGAACCCAGCGCTAGATTAGCCTTGGAACTTTGGTGGGATGGGTGCTAAATATAAATTTAGTTAAATTGTGAAGCTAATTGCCTCTCCGCTCTCCAGAGATCAAGAGATTGTAAGGATGATTATGTTGCTTGGTTAGGGAGGAGAGTGGAGAATATTTCTGTTTGTTCTTGCTGTATCTTTGAAATGAATGTCCCTTTGTAAAAAGTTTATCTAAAGGTTGTATTTAAATGGAACTGGGATGCTGAAGACCTCTAAAATTAAGGAAACACAAGTGGTAGGGGATTGAGCCAATAAGCCAAGAGATCCTCCAACTTCTAAAGCAGGGGTTCTCAACCTTCCTAATGCCATGACTCTTTAATATGGTTCTTCATGTTGTGGTGACCCCCAACCATAAAATTATTTTTGTTGCTACTTCATAACTGTAATTTTGCTACTGTTATGAATTGTAATGTAAATATCTGATATGCAGGATGTATTTTCATTGTTACAAATTGAACACAACCCACAGGTTGAGAACCACTGCTCTAAAGGTATTGGAGAACCCAGAGGAACAGTGAAATATAACACCTGGCCTTCAGGCATGGGGGAGGAGTGGGGTATAGTTGTTACAGCAGTGTGGTATGAGTTGAAGGAAAAAGAGCAGTTCCCAGATAGTGTTGGCACCTTGAGTAAGTCGAGGAAGATGTAGAGATATTTATAAAACCTAAGCAGTTTCTCAGTGCTGTAGCATTTTGTGCTCTCTCCTAGCTGGGGCACCTCCAAGCATTTCTTACCAGTCTGTGAAATCCTTTCCATGTCCCTAAGTTAGAGTGGGGGAATATTTATACACACAACCTGCTCCCAGCCTTCCCTACCAAACTGTCCTAAACATGCTGAGTTTACTGAGGAAACCCAGCTACGAGCAGGTTAGTCCAACTTCTCCAACTATTGAAGACACTGGATTCGGTCAAACCCCAAATACGTGCCCGCCTAGCACTCTTCCTCTTAATTCTTCAACTCTAGTGGGTTTCTAGTGGAAACTGAGTCCCTCTGTTGTAGAACTATTTCTGTTCCATTCCATCTAAATGGACCTTTGCAAGAGCCAGCCAAGGTATATATAGTTCAAAGGCTTCAAAAATCTATTTCTAAGAAAGGAAGGAAAAACATACCAGTTTGATCACAAGTAAGCTCAAATCAAAGTCTTTTCTATATGAAGGGAAAGCAGGAAGAACCGCCAGCTGGGAGTTGGTAAGCCTGTATTATAGTTCTGCCTCTCATTAACTTTTTTGTGTGCCTTATGGCAAATTACTTTAACCTCTCTGTGTCTCAGTTTCCATATCTGTAAAATAAATGGGTTGAATTATATGGTCTTTGATGTCCCTTATAGCTCTAACAGTGTGCAGTTCTACAATGTTCTAGTTCTACTACTCCCATCCTTTTCCAGACTCCAGGGTCCCTTCACATGTCAAAAATTTCCCTGATTGCTCCTCTCACACACGATTGTAGTTTTTCTATTAGCATCTTGATTGAGAAAATACAAAATGACAAGAGATGGCTAGGAATTCAGTAATGTCTTTACATAGATTTTTTTCATATAACAGTACCTATATTTCTCCCAGTTATTAAGCATTAGCAGTTTATGAAGTCCAGATTCCAAACTCCCTCTCAACCTTTCCTCCTTTCTTTTTTTTCATTTTCCAAGATAAAAAGTTTGCCTTTGGGTTGATATCTTTTATTTTATGGTGTCATTTTGAAAATGTATGTCTTTATGCTGTAAATAATTATTGAATTATTGGGAAAGGGCCTTGGATCCAGATGTCCATCAAGCATTGTTGTTCTAATATTAATTTATCACCAACAAAATAGAGATCCTGGCTCGATATAATAAACAAGAAAATATAACTTTTATATATTTAATATAGAGAAAACAAATATTTTAAAATATATATAAATGTTCAGAGATTGGTATAAGTGGGTGGAGGCCTAGAGTCAGGAAGAACTAAAAGTCTTGTCTCTGATCCATTACTGGCTTTGTGATCAAGGCATAGGCTGTGCCTACTCTCTAAGATGAAGTTGTAAATTGAGTTGTTGATCTGTATGGAAGGAGGATGTTTCTAGATTTCTCTACTGAGTGTTTAGTACAAGGATGAAATCACAGGTCCAGAAGGAAAAAAAATCCCCTACTAGAACATAAGTTCCTTAAGACAAAAAATCATGTTTTATTTATGATTATATTTCCACCAAAGCATAACACAGTACATTATGCATAGACAATTAATAAATAATCCATGAACACGTAAGCTACGACAGACTACCTGCTAAGAATTTATCCACAATTGTCAGCTCCCATTTATACAAAATGGTGGTTGTTCTAGCTAACCGAATGCAATGATACAACAAAAATATTATGACAAAATCAAGGAATAAGAAATTAGAACATGAGCTATCTCTGATAAATACGACTCACTTAGAAAACCAGAAAAAAAAAACAAATAATTTAGGAACCACTTGACTCCCTGAACAGCTTGATCAAACAAAAATGCTGGAGTCAAGAGGACCTGAGTTCAAGTCTGTGCTCAGACACTTAACACTTACTAGCCGTGTGACCTTGGGCAAGTCACTTAACCCCAATTGCCCTGTCTTCCCCCCTCCAAAAAGAAAAAATATACATAAAAGAAACTTTCTCAGAATTATTCTGGTTAGAAAGCAAAGTGAAAATAGTAATTATTGTTCACCACCTGAAAGACACCTCAAATTTCGCACACCCATATGTATGGTTGCCAAATTCCAGAGCTTCCAAACTCAAAGGGGGAAAAAAAACCTACTAGCAGGCAGGAAAAAATGATAACATCCTGAAGAGCTATCATCAGAAACACACTAAGTTATGCAGCAAATACAAAAGAAAGGAAAGTTTGGGAGGAAACTATACTATAAGGCAAAAGGAAAAGTCTTAGAACCAAGAGTAACATCTTGCAAGGTCAAGCATATTCCTATATGATATATATTCCTAAATAATCTTTAACAGAATTAATGACTTTCCAACATTTCTTTTGAGAAAATCAAAGGGAGGTAGTCTTTGAAATTCAGACTTAGGTGACAGTAGGAACCAAGAAAAAGTAAAGAAGTTTGAGGCACTTGATAGAGTTAAATGATGATCAAGGGCTAACATAATACAGGGAGAAAATACCATTATCTCTTCAGAATCCCAATATCTGAAAGTCCAGTAAACTAGAAGTGAAAAGCTCTAAAGGGTTTTTATTTGCACCAGAGATAATCTGCCTCTGAAGATACCTTCTTTTTGCAACTACAATATGATAAAACTGCACACACGTGCACACACACACACATCCTGGTCCTAGAAACAAAAAACTGAACCTTTCAGAATATCTCTCCCATCAATACTTCAAATTGAATGTCAAACTGGACTTGATTCCTATGGCCCAGCACGGGTTAAATTCCCCTAACTTTGGAGAGTTTTCTTTACACTAGGGGGCAAGATTGACCTCAATGGCTGGATTGCATGTGATGAATTGAACTGATCCAATTCCAAATAAAGAATTTACTGTGAAATCAAGAAAAAGATTAAAAGCACTAATCCTTCTGCTGACGAGCTTTCTTTAGGAAATAGTAGTAGAAAAGAAATCAAGATAACTGTGTCAGCCCCTGTGACAGTGGCAAAAAGAGACAAACCAGGGGACTGATTATACATCATGAAGGAACAGAATGAGTGTCCTGACCACTCTGAGACCAGCTAACTGATTTAATTCAACATTTAGAACATATGACTTTACATAGGCTACAAGGAGGGTGATGAGATGTTTATTTTGCTCCACTCATAGCCATCTCCAATTGGGATAATGCCCGAGTCCTAAACAGAGACCCCAAGAAATGACTGCAGAGGCAACAGGTGGTTTTTTTTTTTAACGCAACAAAGAACTGAGGCATAGGGGAAAGCACATTGAATTTTGAGCCAAAAGACAAAGTCACAACATAAATTACATTGTGCAGACAAAAGTACTAAACTCACAGAAAATGTAATTAGTAAATATCTAACAAAATAAATAAAAATACAATGCAACATAATATTAATTTGGGGTTTTCTAGGTCATTATGCAGCCCACAGGTATCTTTCTATTTGAGTTTGACACCACTGGTATAATACTTAGAAGTCAGAAGAGCCAAATTTAAATCCTGCCACTGACATTAGCTTTGTGACCCTCTTAAAATCATTTAACTTCTCTGCGTCTCTGTTTCCTTATCTGAAAAATGAGAGGGTTGGATTCAACAGCTTCTAAGATTCCCTCTATATCTGAATCTGTGATGCTTCAAACAGAGATTTGAATCTGGTTTTGCCATTCACTAGCTAAGAGGCCATGGTTAAGTCATTCAACCTATTTTGGCCTCAGTTTCCTAAGTTAATGCCACCCAGCCACAGATACACAAAATGCACATTAAAAAATTCTCTAGTATTTATTTATGTTTAAATGTGTACACACTGCCTCTCTTATAGAATGTAAGCTCCTCGAAAGCAGGGATCATTTCATTTTTGTCTTTGTATCTCCAGCACCTGGCTCAGTACCTAGCACATATCAGGCACTTACTAAAAGCTTAAGATGAATTGGTCTACAAAATAAGAAAAATAATGCGGTTACTACCCATATTTGCAGGGTTGTTGTATGGAAAAGTGCTTCACAAATGTGAACAATCTTATTTTTCTTATTTAAAGTTGGCTGTCCTCCAAATAGCATCAACAGGACGAGTCCCTTCTATTCATGCCTCTCCCCCAGATTACTGTTGGTATTCATTTGGCCCTGATTTCATGGGGATAAAGATGTTGGTGGGGGTCTGTGTGGAAGAGGAACAAGATCTGATTTGCTCTGGACTCCTTGTATATCTTGAGCCAGCTCTGATTCCTCCAACTGTATTATACATTCCATAGACATGTTCTAGGAGGACTTGTATTTGTGGTATGGGGGCTTGCTGAGTCCATTTCATGGCTGCTCATCCACCCTTGGTGTCTACCTGGCACTCAACTGTCACCTGCGGATCCAAGAAACTACAGCATGTACAGTAGCAACATCCCAGTAAAAACCATCTTAGTACACAGACTAAACCAGAGTAATCCTCAAAACCATTGTAGAGGCAGGGGTGTATCTACTCCAAGCATATGAAGACCCACGCCCCAAAACCCAACCCCACCCCCACCAAATGGGCAGGTGAGAATAAATGGTTCTGACAGTCCTGAAGGTGGTTAAAGCAGGTGCTGTGGAGTGCTTATAGCTTGGACAGACAAAGAAGACACCAAGGTCAGCTACTGCATCGTGGGCTGTCACCAATCATCTTGTCTTTTGTTCTGTTACTGAACCCCTAGGACTCTGGAAGAGGCAATAAAGCCAAAGACTTGAGGCAATTGTGCCTCACTTCAATTCACACACAAGTCAAGATATCACCCCCATGATGTCATTGGTCTTCTTCAAAAATTAAAGACAAACAACAACATTCCAGAGAAATGTGTTTTAGAATGGCCTTTACAAAAGCTTAATTAGGAATTAACTAAAACTTCAATTAAAATAGCTACCAAATCTCCCTTGCGGTCATATATGTCCTCTTCGTTTAATCCTGTGCTCTTTTGCTCCTGCCCCCTCCTCTTCTCCTGAATAGTCAGTTTTACCAGAAAGAAAAAATACGCAGGTGATGGCTTATTCTTGAGAAGTCTCAGAATAGTGAGCTAGCTCTCCTGGGAACACCAAAGAGAGGAACAATCTTATGTAAGGATGTGTGTGATGCATGGAAAAAAATTAAGGGAGAATTTAAGGCAAAAGTTCAGATGATTCAATAATATCCCAAATCCTCTTGGCTGCAATTCCTTTATTCAGATAAAACTATAAATAATGAGGTCTTGAAATCGACCACCTAGATCAGTGGTTCTCAACCTTCCTAATGCTGCAACCCTTTAATACTTGTATGTGGGTGTATCTGGGCGTATCTGCATGTGGGCGGACCCACCTGGAGACGGATAGAGGAGTGGTATCTTGGTTCCTAAGACCTCTGGAAATATGTGTTTTCCAATGGTCTTAGGTGACCCCTGTGAAAGGGTCGTTTGACCCCCAAAGGGGACGCGACCCACAGGTTGAGAACTGCTGACCTAGATGGTGGAGGGACATAAAACCTTGCTATACATGGGCAATTGGAAGTCCTAGAGAATATAGAGAAGAGAAAGTTTAGGGAGGTGAACTGTGTCCTCAAGCAGATGAAGTTTTCTTGTACAAAAGAGAAATAGGAGTACTTGGCTACATTAGGCTAAATTAGGAATGAAAGCTAAGTAAACCAGATCTCCACTGTATATGAAGAAATGTTTCCTTGTACCTAAAGTCAACCAGAAATGGGATGAGCTGACTGCTTCAAATAGATGTGAGTACCCCAGAAGTGGAAGTCAATGGACAAAAGCTAGATGGATCCCATGGGAGGGAGACACGACAGATGAGACTCATGCTTTAGGAAAGAGATTGAACTGGATGGATCCAGTCCTTTCAAGATCAATTCCAACTCTGTTATTTGATTATTTTATGTCATGGTTCATGTAATCTACTAGTCTTAGCTCTACTATGGATATTTCAGGCCAAAATGGATTGGGAGCTAGTAATATCCAGGGAATTGCCTGAGCTCTCTCTCTTCACATTGTATCTATAGAATAACATGCTTTTCTAACTCTGAATGAAATAAATACATTTCGGGGAATCCTAGATTTTTAGCTGGAAAGAATCTTAGAAGTCAGTTAGTTCAACCTCTTCATTTTACAGAGAAGGAATTGAGTTCCAGAGAAGTTAAGGGTCTTCCCCAAAGTCATAGAAGGAGTAAGCAGCAAAACCAGGATTTGAACTTAAGCTCCCTGACCTCTAATCAAGTATTGTTTCTTCTGTATTACAATACTAAAGACTTGGGGCAATGAAAGAAATTATTATTTTCTCTTATATTAATAACCAATTATTAAAAATAAGATTGAGGTTTTTCCTTTCTATTTCATTATTCAAGGAGCAGCCCCTACAGGTCAGTCCATCTCTGAAGGACATTGCTGATATATGAGATTGCCCAAATCCTCCTGGCATATGCTCTTTGATCTTGCGAGGGACTCCACCCAATTAGAGGGCCTTACAAACAGAATCTAATCTAGGTGAATTCTTTTTTTTTTTTGCTTTTTTGGGGGGAGGAGGGCAGGGCAATTGGGGTTAAGTGACTTGCCCAAGGTCACATAGCTAGTAAGAGTTAAGTGTCTGAGGCCATATTTGACCGCAGGTCTTCCTGACTCCAAGGCCAGTGTTGTATTCACTGTACCTAGCTGCCCCTCTAGGTGAATTCTTGTCCTTAGGAAACGAGCACCCATCCTTGGAACACTCCATTAGAATTTAGAGTAGCCCAAGTTATGAAGGAGAAAACCAATTAGAGTGGTCTGGATAGAGATATATTCCTTTGTCCAGAGTACTGATGGCAGCTGAGTCTCATAATCAAGTCACAATCTCAGCAGGAGGAGCTGAAGACTTTTACCCCATCTCTTCAATATGTCCACCCCCTTATTAATTGCTCACCAACCAAGGTTGATTTTTACCTGTCAGGCACCTCCTTTTCTAAAAGTATTTAAGTATTCAGGGATCTCCACGGTTTTGTCTTTGGTTACCGAGACACCATTGACCATCAATTTATTGAATATTTGCTAACCTAATTAATAAATTGATTATTAATGACCCAGAAACTCTGTCTCTCAGCTTTTCATTCATCTTAGCAACTAGGTGGCATAGTGGATAGAGGGTTGGGACTGGAATCAGGAAGACTCATCTTTTTGATGAGCCACTACATGTCTGCTGTGTGACCCTGGACAAGTCACTCAACCCTGTTTGCCTCAGTTTTCTCATCTTTAAAGTAAGTTGGAGAAGGAAATGGCAAACCACTCCAGTCAGTTTCTTTGCCAATAAATGGGGTGTCAAAGAATTGGACACAGCTGAAACAACTGAACAATAACAATACTAAAGATTCTTTCTTTTGGTCCAGTCTGCTAACAGAAAAGGCATACACAGAGTAAAGAGACCTTCCATGCAGCCCCTCCTCCCCATCTCCGGATACCAGTCTATTCCCAGCATGAAAGAAAGGTGTTGCAGGAATCCCGATCTCACAAAACTGTGGGTGTTTGACACTGTCTCCCCCAGTCCCCAATCAGATCCCTCTTTAGAGCTTGGACCCTCTCAGATTACTCCTTAATACCCACGCAAAGAGGGCTGATAGAGAAGCCTTCACCAGGCCTGGCGTCCTTTGAAATTGAGAGACAAGCCTCCCAAGTCCAACTGAATGGGGTCTTTGAAGCATTGCAGGCCTTTCATTGAGGTCCCATTGGTACCTCTCAGGAAAGAAGCTGATAAGATTCAGTGGAAACCTCCAAGAAACACTATAGAAGACTTCCGGCCATCCTGGCTCCACTCCAGAAGCTAATCTGATTACAACTGAAGTCCAAAGGAAAGCAGCCTGACAGTTGGTTTCACCCCATTTGATGTTTGGGGGAACCTCTCATCTATAGTCTACTGTTTTTCTATTCAGACTCAGTTTGTCCAAGGGACAGACCCAGTGAGATGTAAGGCAATGGAAATGGAAAAAAAAAAATGGGGGGGAAACATTCTGAGCTTTTTTCCTTCCCTGAGGGAAATAAACCAACATGAATTCTCTTCTGAGCATCGCCAAACAAACTGTTCTGCCTGAATAACTGTCCAACAGGCCTATTGTAAAAATGCATACAATTTTCCACATTATGATTACTATACAGCCAAAGACACAGATATCCAGCCCTTTAATGACCATTGAAACCACACGATGGGATGGAGTGACACACACACTGAATCACAATTGACAATCTCCATGCTACTTGTCAAGAAGTTCTCATTGTTTCTGTGTCTTAAGCTCTGATAT
>JAQQSW010000339.1:12500-17899 GCA_028646575.1 Pseudocheirus occidentalis | reverse complement strand
GGGTGGGTGACAACGAAGGAATCGAAAGAATATAGAACTCAAATTTCCCCAATACCTGCAACTAGGAATTAAGATATACAGGGGCTGGGCTAGGGAGACCCTCCCTGCCCTACCAGAAAATAGAAGAGCAGAGCAGGGGAGGGGCTTTACAGTGGGACTGCTGTTTTAGGGTTGGGGCAGGGGCAAGACGGGGAGAAAATGTGTAATTCAAAAATGTAATGAAAATGAATAATGTAAACAAGAAAACAAATAAAAAGCAATTTTTAAAAAAAGTAAATAGCTTTAAAATAATGTCAGAGACAGAAGTTAGGTTCTTTAAATTGGAAGGGCCATTAGAGATTTGTGAACCAACATCCTGGCTCCAGTTCTCATAATTATAGTTCCTATAGTTACTCAAAGTTACTCATAGTTACTTATAGTTCTTATAGTTACTATTCATGTTAACTTTAGATAATCAATTAATAAGCATTTATTAAATGCCTACACTGTATCAGGTACTTTGCAAAATGTTGGGGACACAAAAAATGGCAAAAAAAGTCCCTCACCTCATGGAGCTTACAAGGAGTGAAGGAGACAATATGCAAGCAAATATATACAAAGCAAGTTATGTACATGAAAGATAGGAAATAACAGTTGGAAAACACTGGAATTAAGAGGGATTGGGAAAAGACTTCCTGAAGAAAGTGAGATTTGAATTGGGATTTAAAGGATGCCAGGGAAGTCAGTAGTTAGAACCAAGGAAGGAGAGTATTTCAGGAATAGGGGAAAGCCAGAGAGAATGCCCAGCATCATGAAATAGAGATTGCTTTGTTCATGGAACAGGTGAGGAGATCACTGGCACTGAATCTAAGAGTTCTTCTCTGAGACTAGGTGTAAGAAGACTGGAAAGGTAGATGGGTGTTAGTTATGAAGGACTTTGATTTCCAAACAGAGCATTTTCTATTTTTCCTAAAGGCAAAATTAAACCAAAGTAATTTACTCAACATAGCAGTCAGTGGGGCTGTGAGTGGGTTGGACATGATCATATCAATATTTTAGGAAAAATAACTTTTAAGTAATGAATTTGATAGATAGGAATAGGAAAGACTTAAGGCAGGCAGATCTACCTACAGGATTAAGGTTACAATTGTCTAGAACTAGAGTGGTGGCAGTGTCAAGAGGAGGGAAAGGGGTGTATTCAAGAAATGGTGCAAAAGGGAAATATACAGACCTTGGAAACAGTTTGGATATGGTGTGTGAGATAGTGAGAAATCCAGAGAGTAATTGTTAGTGAGCCTTAGGAACTGGGAGGATAGTTTTGTTCTGCATAGTAATAGGGAAGCTGGGAAGGTGAGGGTTTAGGGGGAAAGATAATGTGTTCTGTTTTGGACATATTGAATTTAAGATGTCTATTAGACTTCCATCCTTATTTCTTTGAAAGGCAGTTGAAGATGCAAGATTGGAGGTCAGCAAAGATATTGGGGCAGGAAAGGTAGATTTGAGCATCATCAGCATAGAGATGGTAAATAAATTCCTGAGAGCTGATGACATCACTAAGTGAATTAGTACAGTGGGAGAAGAGTGCCCAGAAGAGAACCCTAATAGATACCTACAGTTAGAGGGAGTGATCTAAAGGAGGATTCAGCAAAAGACACAGAGAGGAGGAAGTAAATATATAGGATAGGAAGAAAACCAGGTGAGGGTGATTAAAAAAAGAACAATAAAAAATCCAGAGAGAGGAGAATATCTAGGAAGAGGGAGTGATCAATAAGATCAATGGTTGCAGAATGTTGAAGGAGAATGAGAAGTGAGAAAAAGCCACTGGATTTGGCAACTCAGGGATCACTAGTAACTTTAGGGAGAGCAGTTTCAGTGAAAAGTTAAGGTCAGAATTCAGAATGTAATGGGTTAAGAGGGCAGTTAGATGGTGTAGTGTATAGAGCACCCAGACAGGAGTTGGAATGACATGTTTTCCTGAGTTCAAATCTAGCCTCAGATACTTACTTGTTGTGTGACAATGGACAAGTCACTTAATCCTGTTTTCCTCCATTTCCTCATCTGCAAAGTGAGTGGCAGAAAAAAATGGCAAACCACTGTAATATTTTTGCCAAGAAAACCCCAATGAGGTCAAAAAGAGTTGGACAGGACTGAAAATAACTGAACAATAAGCAGTTAAGAAGAGAATTGGAGGAAAGAATGCAAAGACACTTATTGTACACATCCTTTTTGAGGGGTTTTGTTATAGAAGGCAAAAGAAAAACAGAATGATAGTAAGGATGGGGGAATCAAATGAGAGATTTTTTTCAGGATAAGAGAGAATGGGACCCTTTGTAGGCAGTAGGAAAAGAACCAATAGAGCAGAAGAGATGGAAAATAAGTGAAGAAGTGAAAATGATAGAGGGGGCAATCTGTTGGAGGAGACAGTATTGAATGGGACCACCTGAACAAGTAGAGGGAGTTGGTCTTGGTAAAAAGTAAGGCCACTTAATCATGTGACACAAGAGGATCTTTCTCACATGATAAATGACTGACCTTTTTCAAGAAAGGTCCAGAAGACACCCAAGTGATATGAGGTGAGGAAGAAAAGAGTCACCCCCTTAACCTCTCCAGCAGTAAGGTCCCTTCCAACTCTGATTCTGTGATACCCATCAGTAATGAAGAACTCCCTTCCTTTGGAGGACTGCCTCCTTCAAATAATTTTGTGAATAATTTGTACTGTATTTTTCTGTATTTTTTTCTGCTGCTTTCCTCAAGTGGAATAGAGGTTTGTTAAGGGAAGAGCTATTTTGGTTCTACCTTTGTATCCCCAACCTCTTAGCACACTGCCTAAGTAAACAATTAATTAATTAATGTTCAGTTGAACTAAAAGGCATCCTAGGGGTGACTAGGTGGAACAGTGAATAGAGCACAGGTCCTAGTTTCAGAAGGACCTGAGTTCAAATCCAGTCTCAGACACTTAACAGAAAAACTAGCTGTGTGACTTTGGGCAAGGCACCTAACCCCAATTGCCCTCCAAAAAATGTAAAAAAATAAAAAATAAATAAAAGGCGTCATAGTCCTCTGTTGAGCATCCATAACTGTCTGGAATATAATAAGGAGACAAAATATAGTAATGATATTTTCAGTTAAAGCTAAAGGTGGTGCTCCTAATATCAACTAGGGACATTCTATGTGAGATTTTCACCTTAGGTAAGTCCTCAAATACATCTCTAATATTCCAACCCTTAGATTTAATAATTAACCTATAATGAAGAAAATTATATAATGACCTATATTTTTAACTTAATGTAATGTAATGGGCTTCATAGAATCTCCCTAGAAACTTTTTAACACTAATATTCTTTCATTGTTTTTTGTATGTTTATAAATAATAGAATATCACAATCATCAAAGACTTAAAATTCTTTATAACATAAATAGCAACAGAGAGGCAAAAGACAGGCATGGAAGCTATAGCACATAACAGAAAGAACATTTTGCAGTAGAAATGATATAAAAGATGTCAACAAGAGAAATGTAGTATTGGGGATACAAGAAGACTAATGTGAACAAGATATAATGAATGGACAGTCTACATATTCTGTCATATCAGCACAATTTCAAGAGAACTAAAGGAACTCCCCCACTTTTCCAGTACCCTGGCAGGTTGCCAAGAAGAGAAATGGATGAGGGTTACACAGGATGGATGGGCATGCATAGGTTAGGACGCATGCCATTGGAGGGTATGCCTACATTGATGAGATGACAATTAAAAAATATAGGCATTAGTCCCTTCTGCAGCTGAACCACTGGAACTCAGAAGGTTAATCATGGCCTGTCAGCTAAGGATATTGGAAATGGCTATGATCCTTACAGAGCAACATTTGTTAAGCCATTTCTGCTATATCCATCAATTAGGTCATCTATTAGAGGGGGATGAGTAGTAAATGTTTTAGCAATGTCAGATATTCATTACTATTGACTCCACACTGAGAACTAGAACCTAAGGAACCATGCCTGCAACTAATTGGTTTGGCATAAGAAGAAACAAGATGGGAAGACATTAATGGACTTGCTTGAATATCACACAGATATTAAACATCAGAGACAAATTCTGAGCCCATGTCTTCTGACTACAATATCAATATCTTTCCATTATACCAAGATACAATACTTTACCTAATCCTAGTATCAAGATAGAAGGGAGGGGCGCCTAGGTGGCGCAGTGAAAAGAGCACTGGCCTTGGAGTCAGGGTGTTCAAATCTGGCCTCAGACACTTAACACAAAAAAACTAGCGGTGTGACCTTGGGCAAGTCACTTAACCCCAACTGCCCTCCAAAAAAGCAAAAAAAAAAAAGATAGAAGGGAATGTGGCTTCTGATACCTCCTCAATGCTGATTCATGTCTTCTTGTCAGGCTAGGAAGACAGTGGGCATTTTGTGATTCCTAGATTTCCATTTGCTTTAGAATGAGGTCAAGATTTTTTTTTCTTTTTTAAATACCATATTGACCCATTCCTCATATAAAAGGGATGTCTTTATACTTTGTGCAAGTTTAAGGAATTATTTTCTATTTTTATAGTTCTGGCTATATGTAAATGAACATCATTGTATTCATCACTAAGGTTCATTTATTAAGAACTCTCTCTGTTCTGGGCATTTTGCCAAACACTAATAATAAAGAGAAAAAGAATGGGGTGAATGGACCTTGTGCTAAAAGAGCTCAATACATGAAAACATCAACATTTATATAAGGTGTATACAGTGCAAATAAGAAGTAATTTCAGAAAGAACACTTGTGGCTGGAGAAGGGAGTGGGAAAGACTTCTTGGAGAATATGAGGCTTGAACTTATTGTCAAAGGGAATAAGAGTATTAGAAAGGCAGAAGTTAGAAGGGGAGCATTTCAGAAATGGACATCTAAGTAAGTGATTTATTCTTAGGAAATGGATTGTTATGTTATATGAATAGCAAGAAAGGTGCTGTCTCTATAGTTACATGGAAAGGAGTAAATAGAAGAAGTTTGAAAAGTTTGGAAGGGACCAAGTTGAAAAGAGCTTGAAAAACTAAACAGAAGATTTTATATTTGATACTAGAGGTAACGGATGAAACTATTTATTGAGTACAGGAGTAACAAGATAGTTGTGGTTTTCAGTTTCTTTCATCATGGCTGACTCTGACCCCATTAGGAGTTTTCTTGGCAGAAACAATTGCCATTTCCTTCTCCAGCTCTTGGTACAGATGAGGAAACTGAGGGAAAGAAGGTGGTAAGTATGTGAAGACAGATTTGAATTTAGGAAAATGTGTCTTCTTCACTCTAGACTCAGCACTCTATCCACTGTGCTACCTAGCTGCCTCACTGACATGATTTGACTTGTATTTTAGAAAAATCATTTTGGCAGATAGGTGGAGCAAAAGTTGGGGTAGGGATAGACTTAAGGC
>JAQQSW010000339.1:0-7500 GCA_028646575.1 Pseudocheirus occidentalis | reverse complement strand
TATATATATATATATGCAGTCTATATTCATTTGCACAATGCATTAATGCACACACATCCAGGTACACATATCTCTATGTACACATATCTCTATGTTTATGTGTACACAACGTATGTACATGCATATACATCTGTGTACATGCACAGGTATTCATATATATGCATAAAAATTTCCATTTTATCATCACAACAATCCTATAAGGTTTTCTCTATTTTACAGATAAAGAAATTGGGGTTGGGCAGCTAGGTGGCACAGTGAATATAGAGCACTGGCCCCGGAGTCAGGAGGACCTGAGTTCAAATCCAGCTCAGACACTTAACACAAAACCTAGCCGTGCGAGCTCGGGAAATTCACTTAACCCCAATTGCCCTCCAAAAAGCAAAATCAAAGAGAAAAAAAGAAATTGGACCTCAGAACTGTTTATCAGTTTGTTCAGTATCACACAGGTCTTGAGTAACAAAGACAGTATTTCCACAGAAAATTCCCTGAATGCCAAGGCCAGCACCCATTCCACTGTATCATATTCATTCTCAAAAATTGTGAGGGGTTGAATTCTGTTAGTGGACACCATAACTAAACTGATAAAAGAAAATACTTTAAAAATTCGTATCATTACGTGAAGATAGATTCTTGAATTCTTTTCATTTGAATTTCTTTACTTGTGATTTACAATTTTTTTTCTTTAAATGTGGCTATAGATAGTTTGGATTTCTTCCCTTGAGAATAGTATGTTCTTATACTTTCCCTTACAGGGTGAAGAGAGTAGGAGAACAATTTATCCTTTAACAATATTATGTGAATGAATAACTTTCAAAGAATTAAGAACTTTGATCAATGAAATACCTTCTTAAGATTCCAGAGGAATGATGATGAAGGATATTTTCCAGCTTCCTGAAAGATAAGTAATGGATTAAATATTATTTTGTTTAACTATGCATATTAACTACCACAGGGTTTCTTATATTTCTTTTACTTTTTACTCCAATAGGGCAGATGCAATGGAGATAAAATAAACACATATTAATTTAATATTTCAATTAACAAGTTATTATGCTGAATATACCTTTTTTCCATGAATAGAATGGCAGAGATTACAGTTCCTATTTGTGAAGGTAGCATTGGAAACTCAGGCCAGGTTTGATCTATTAAAGTTGTGATCTGCATTTCCAAAGGCTATGCAGAAAGTTTTCCTTTAATATCACACCAAGGAATTCCTCAGTCCTCACTGGAGAAAGCCAAAAGGGTTGCCAGTCATGGAGGGAAAAAAAGCACAAACTATTCCTGCCATTTTTCCTTCACTAAGAAAAAGAACAGTAGTCAAAAGTCAGAACTGCCATGATCATTTTTAGTGAGATAATAAGTTAGTATAAAGGTTTCCATATAAAGGTATATGGGATTCACTTTCACAGCTTGTAAGACTAGCAAGAACCCTTCGTATCTAAGGGGAAAATGAGGTGCAGGCAAATGAATCCTGTCATAAGTGTGTCATTATACCCTTAACTGAGGAAAACATTTTCCTAGGAGCTTGTTAATGGACTAGAGGGTTTTTCAGTTTCCCATCACTAACTCAAAACTGGCTCAGGGCACTGGCGGCTGAAAGCCATTACTATGTAATAGCTGCTTGGTGGCCTATGTAAAGTGAATTGATGGTCTTAGTCCAATTCCTGATGGACAGGTGTCCATATCACAGTTTTCACTAATTATCGCCCTGCTGTCTGCAACAGCACAACCGAAAGATGGAATATCCCTTTGAGGCTAAAGTACCAAGTCTCACTGGACCGTGTTTAACAACCATTTTTAATGGCAGTTCTGCCTGCATGACTGGGTACCCAATTAGGACTGGTTTCACCAGTGAGTCACATCCACAGTACCATGAAAAGCGTTAGCAGAGTTGAGTCCTTTGCCTTCACTAGTCTTCTGAATAAAGAGTTACAGGTCTATAAAGCCTATACCAACTTGTTCAGAAAATGCACAAGTATGTATGCATGTATGCATATCTTTACTGCATATACATATGTTTGTCATATATGTACATGTGTTTAAACAGGGATGTGTATACATATTATATGCGTGTGATTAACATTTGATGTAACATTTACATCAAATATATAAAGATACATATAATACACATATGATTCCTATATACACTGTCTGTTATTCTGATAGCCTTTCAATCATTTTCCTCTGAATACTAAAGATCTAGAATTTGGCAAAGATAACTTACTGATGAATCTACCCTCAAATGACTACATTTATATATACATATACATTTAAAAGAAATATGTTCATAAAACTACTGCCTTTGACAAACCCTGCTTTTTAGTCTCCAGTGGTTCTTCATCAACTGTCTGTTCCAGCCTTAAAATTTACATTTTGTTTTAGTTAACTAAAATTAACTCAACTTAGCTCTACTTCTAAAGTAACTATACATTCCTGTGGTCCTTAGAATGTTTCTTTTGTTTTTTTTCCCTGTAACCTAACATCTATCCATCTGTCAGGTATTTATCTCTTTACCAGTTCAGTATTTGCAAGACTTTCTTTTTATTTTCTTACTTAATATGCATAAAGTATCTTAATAGTTTGTGTAGAGTCAAGAAACTCAACCATAAATTTGAGTACTGTCTCGAAGAGGCATTGGAAAGTCACTTTACCTATTTCTAATCTGCATTTGTGGAGGGATTTTTTTCTTATGAGAAATTTTGCATGCAAATAATTCAACAGATCTGGTTTAAGAAACAAAAGAAAGATTCTGACACTTTAAAAAATTGTATGTAAGAAATAGGCATTAAAAAAGTATAGTCAGACTTTTTTCCCTGAAATCCCTTGACACTTCAAAATAAACACCTCTTTTAAAGATGCTTGAAATAACAGTAGGCAAACTAGCTAAGAAGAAAAATACCCAACAACTAAAGCTGTAAGTCAAAGATATCTAACTAAGGTCACAAGTTTTCAGTAGGTTTCTCTCTGCTCTTCATCATTTCCCTCTCTCATGTCTACATAGTTCATGTTTTATCAGCCTAAAAGTGCAAAGACTCTAGAGAGAGGTTCACTTCTCTTGAAGACTCATTAAACATTCTCCTAACAAGAAAATTAGATGCAAATATCAACACCTCTGAACCACAAAGAAATTTGAATGCAGGACATATCACAAACCGCGAAAAATATATCTCCAAATCACCAGAAGTCTCTGTGTTATACATTTGAAGCAGCATGGTAATTCACAATAGGTCAGATCTGAATTCAGAGAAACTGCGTTTGAGTCTCACTTTGGTCACAACAAATGCTCTTAGACATTATGAGTCTCATCTTTTTTTCATTCATTAAATGATGGGATTGGATGAAATTTCCTTGAAAGTTTCTTCTAAACCAAAAACTATGGTCCTATGATTATTCCTATAAACATGATCAGATATAAGCAAATCCATTGTCTTCCTTTTGATACATTTATCATCTGAAATATACTTGCATTATAATCAATGGAGGGGTCTCCCTTTAATTTTATTGAATAAACAAATTTAGTCTGTAAGGAAATTTTGCAAAGTACCTCCATTATATGTTGATAGACAAAAGCAAAAAAATCCTAAATTCAGAAAACCTGCTGCTCCTTCAAAGTTCAGTATTATAAAAATTCGACTATCAGTCATATCAATATTTTCTTGTGATTACAAATCTAACACAGATGCCAAGATATTTTATATTGCCAAATGTTTCTTTTATTCTGCAGCACATGGTATGTATTTTCTTTTAGGAACACATCTGTTACAGCATTTTTATTTCCTTTCTTGCTTGTTTACCTGCACTTCAGTTTCCTCTAGAAAATCTAAGCCCATATATCAGACCAATGTATGTTTTATGACTTTTAAATGTGTTAAACTACATCGTCCTAAACTGTTGCATGTTGGGAAATCACAGCTTTGGGAATGACATTTTGTTGTTGTTTGTGGCAAAAGTACTTTTCATTAATCTCGCTTTCCCACATTTAGAATCCTAGCAGAGCATGAAGCCTCAGAGAACAGCTGGAATTCAGTTTCTCCAGGGGGTAGGCAGGGGATGGCAAGGGAGTGAAGAAACAGGTGTTCCATCCTTTGCCATTCCATTGGTTTTCAACTTGGAGTTATTTCAAGTTGGGGCTATTTACCAGTCTAATATCAGAAATGGACAAAAAAAGGGATTTTCGTGTGTGTGTGTGTGTGTGTGTCCACAAGAATTAAGGTATGTGTTGTTTTCAAAATAGTATCAACCAGTTCTTCCTCTTCCAACTACCATGGGCCTCTCTTCCCACTGAGTTGAGTCAACATTTTCAGAAGCAGCGCCTCTGGAGTGATCAATGTGAGGTGCTGCTTAGAGAGGTACTGAATGATTCAGCTCAGTGGGAAAGAGGCAGATGGACAACACACAGCAGGAGGGCAAGGACAGACTGACAGGGCTTTTATAGCCTCTAAATACAGTCAAAGAATCACATTCAGTGACAAGGGGAGTGCGGCAGGCAAATACACTTACAGAGTTTGTTATCCAGAGATAATGTTTCTTTCTTTCATGGTTTAGAGAAGAGTTCATTTGAAAGTCCTTGTGATTTTAGATATGGAGGAGAAATCGGTTTAGGTAATTACAGTTCTTACCTTTAGGAGATGAATTTCTAGCCTTTTTGTCTCTCTTCCATTCTGATCTTTCCAGAAGATAACCTGTTTTCTGACCTCTCTCTAAACGGACTTGGTCTTTTATAATCAAAGTTTTGTGGTTCTTGGTTCTAAAGAAGGAAGGCCTGAAATGTTTTGGGAGCATTTAATAGTCATTTTTAAGGTTGAGGTTTCCATGAGTTTCAAAATCTGGCTTTTGATGTTAAAATATGTATGATTATATATTTGTGAGGGAGCCTCAAGTCAGAATTAAGTTTGAAAGCGATGATAAGTAATTAATTCATTCTGCTCCTCAGCCTTGAGTAACATCCAGACTCCAGCATTTCTTTCCTAATAAACTACATTTACAGGGAGCTCAGAACTCCTTTGGCAAAAACAAATGTGTTGTTTGAGATAACCTGCTTTATTTGCCCATGGAGAAGGAACTGTTTTTATTTACCAATTTTCATTCCAATGAAATTTGGAGTTTTACAGGACATTGGTTTAGGAGAAAGGATTTGAACATGGCTCTGTAGAACTTGGAGTTTGATGCAAAATCTGTTCCTTTAGAGGTAACATGAACACTAAATCACTATTTATAGAGAAAGGTGAAGGGGAGTTGTAGTCTTGGCTATAGTTATATGAAAGACAAATTATGTTTTTTCTCTATGTATCAGCTTCCTAGTCCAAAAAATAAGGTCCAATTAGAATCAGAGGAGTTAGTGATATCTCATAGAGTATCATAGTTTCTTAACCTGGGATTTCAGGATTTGTTTAATTTTTTTTAATATTTTCATAAATATATTTTAATTCAAATGGTGTGCTTTGTATGTATATTTTATTTTATTCATTTAAAATCATTATGTTCGTAAAGATTTCATGATGCCAGAAAGGTTAAGATACACACATTTAAGTGAAGCATTTTATTTGAAAGATGGGAAAACTGGAGTCCAGAAAAAGAAAGTGGCTTTCAGTTTACTTTAATGCCATACATTTATTAAACATCTACTAAGTTACTATGTGTAAGACATTTTACAAAGTGCTAGGACTATAAAGACAAAAAAGGAAATTGGACTAGGTCTCAAAAAGTTTGTATTATAAGAGAAAGACAGAATGTAGAGAGGAAATCAAAAGTATAGATGCATTAAGTACAATTGCATAAAGTTAAGTGGGGAAAAGGTAAAACTAATTACTTGAAACAATAAACCTCATAATTTTCATAAGTTAATTTTTTTATTTTTATTTTTCGCTACAAACATTTCCAGGCTATCCCTATTCCATGAAGGGACTCTAATAGCAAAGCACAAAAATCAAAACTAACAATAATGGCTTCATATCAAAGATCATTCCACATTTGTAGCCATACTCCTAAATGTCTAATTAGCAGAAAGTCATTTTTTTCTCTTTTCTATCCCTAAACTCATTGAAAAAGAAAAATAAATCTCTTGTAACAAATGCATAGTCAATATTTTAAATTCCCTCATTAACATATATTCATGTGTTTGTGTATAAACACACATGTATGTATGCATATGCTTAAGTTATATAAACATATATTTATATGTATATAAGCACATGTTTCTATATAGTACAGAAGTCATATATATGTATATATATACATATATATATATATATATATATATATGAAATTGTTTAGTACCACTGTCATCCATCCATCCATTTATCTTTCTGTCTATCTATCCATCTAACTGCATTCTGGAACCTAAATATATCAGCTCACGATCATTAGGTATATAGTATATTTTATCATCAATCTTCTATGATCATCAGTGGTCATTTTATTGCTTGCACTTCCCACAACTTCCAAAGTCATTTTTCTTCATAGTGGTGTTGTTATAATAATATACATTTACACCATTTAAAAAATGTGCAATATTTCTATGAGCTCCAATAATGTTTATTTTACTTGATTTGGCACATTTTAAAATTCTTCATTGCTGAACTCTTTATGATGTTAGACAATCTTTGAAGAATGAACTTGTTCTACATCTAACTGTAGCTCCAATACAATATTCACAACACTGACAGTGACTATGAATATGCCCACATAGTACTCAATCACAAAAGATAGCAAACTCTCCATATAGAATACAGAAGCAAAACATTTATTCAGACTCCAGATAACCAAATCCCAACACCAGGACACTGAATCCATTATAGCAACATCATAATGTTATAGCAGAGATCCATGTCATCCTTTAGCCTTCCTATACACCAACACTCACAAGTCTAGCTGTCTCTCTGGGTACATTCTTCCCTCTCTATATGGTCTAGCTGCTCTGATTTCAAGCTTCTTGTGGGCTCTGCTCCACCATTCAGCAAACTCCTCACAACAAAGGCTCCATGTGATGACATTCAGCTTCCTAGGAGGCAGGGAAGATCTTTAAAACTAGGAAAGGTCTTCAAATTCCCTTACGTATTTTAAGGGGCAGGGATTAATTTCTCATTACCATTACACTACCCTAGATTATACACCACATTTTTTTATTTTTATTTTTTTAATTTGTTTTTAATTTGTTTTCTTGTTTTCATCATTCATTTTCATGACATTTTTGAATTACAAATTTTCTCCCCATCTTGCCCCTGCCCCAAACCTAAAACAGCAATCCCACTGTAAAACCCCTCCCCTGCTCTGCTCTCTTACTTTCTGGTAGGGCATGGAGGGTCTCCCTATCCCAGCCCCTGTATATCTTAATTCCTAGTTGCAGGTCTTCCAGAACTTTAAATTCTAGATTTTTTTCGATTTCTCCCTTGTCCCCCACCCCCATTGGAAGGACAATCAATTCAATACAGGCTGTGGATGTGTGATTATACAGGACATCTTCATAGTGGACTTATTGTGACAGTGATCATCTGTCTCTCC
>JAQQSW010000338.1:22478-50761 GCA_028646575.1 Pseudocheirus occidentalis | reverse complement strand
CACCCCCGCCAAGGTGGCATACAATCATGTATAGGATCTGCAAACTCTTTCACATTGTACAATAGTCTGGTTGTATAGGTGTTATAGCCAATGGAGTAAACAGTGAGAAAAGAGAAACAAACGCCAAACGTCGAAAAGAATGATAGCATATTGCAACTTGTTTTACCAAATATTTATTATATTACAACCATACTTACAATCTACTCAGTATAATTTAAGCATGTATGAATATATGTATTCTTGTTTTAAAGAAATAAGAGGTAAATATCATACTGCTCTAACAAACTATATGTGCATAGTTTGCCAACTCTCACATTTATTCTAATATGAATGACTTAAGAAAATATCTTTTAAATGGCTATAGGTTTCATTGGAATATTTAGAGAAATATTTCTTTCAACCAAGGAAAAGCAAAGTTTACTAAAGATTCGCCATATTGGGTAGATTCTTAAGGAGCCAAAAGATTGTTAACACTTGTATTGACAAGAGCAAGAACAGTCTGACACAGGCTGCGACTCAGCTGGATTGAATCTGAGCACCTTCATGATAGATTGTTAATACAGTCAGTGGTTAAAAATAGGCAGTTTTCAGAGTAATAAATTAAAGATATCTATAGTCATGTGAAAAAAAATGCTCCAAATCACTATTGATTAGAGAAATGCAAATCAAAACAACTCTTAGGTATCACATCTCACTTGTCAATCTGCTAACATGACAAACAGGAAAATTATAAATGCTGGAGAAGATGTGAGAAAATTGAAATGTTAATGCAGTGTTGATGGAGTTGTGAACTGATCTAATTTGGAGAGCAATTTGAAACTATATCCAAAGGCGTATAAAAATGTGCAAACCCCTCGACCCTGCAATGCCACTTCTAGTGTGACATCCCAAAGAGATCATACAAATGGGGAAAGAAGTCATATATACAAAAATATTTATAGCAATGTAATGCCAAGCAAAGGCAATTTCCAAGGTTCAGATTACCAGCATAGCAAACCCCATTTATTCAGCAAACATTCACAGAACAGAGAAAGTCAAAATACAGTATAACTCATACATTTCACAAGGAAGTTCTCAATTCAATACAGGTAAGTCTCTTCTCAAATGGAGATCAGACTACTCCACCCCTAGACAGTACAGTCTTTTAGTCAGTCAAAGTCTCTTCTCAAAAGGAGAGAGTTCTTCTCAAATGGAGATCAGTTTCTAATCATAAACAAAGTACACTCACAAAAAGACCAAAGGTTTACCACCTCTGGACTCAAAGTAATTACAATACCATCCATTAACACCAAGCACTTTCTCAAAAGGGAGCAGGAAAGCACAAAAGACAATCCACCCTTAAGCCATAACAAGATCAAGATAACATCTCATCATAGAAAGGCCAAGGAGAGGCCTTTCTTTCATCTTCAGTGGAGGCAAGCCATCAGCATTCTCATTTCCTGGGGAGACAAGGCTCAACAAAGCCATATCCAGTGTCTTCATCAAGTTACACTCTGCCTGTAGAATAGTCCCAGAACCCCTGAAAGTATCAGCAAGGCCTCCTTCCAGGATTTCTGTGAACATACAATAAGAAAGTCCTTCTTCAGGGCTTCTGCACCAACAGCCAAGTTCCAGGACCTCTACAACAGCAGCACTGTCCACCATCAGGTGAATGTGGAAAAAAAACATCAAAACAGACAGACAAAATACCAACATCACAGCCATGCCTCCTCAGTTCCCGGCAGCTCCAGGTGGCAGTCCTCAAAAGTCCTGAGCAGCTCCAATGGACTCTCAATAACTCAGGCTCAATGATACTGGATACTGCTCTTCCCAAAAGTCTTTCTTCTTCTGGCTGTCTCTGGGCTTGAGCCTTCCTTTCCATTCATGGTTCCTCCCAGGTCAGCCCCCTCTCTTCACTTCAACAAGTCCATTCTACAAGTGGGATTCACAAGCCCTGGGTCTTAACACTCAACCCAAAAGCCAAGTCAATTCAGAAGTATCTCCAAATTCTGTTACTATTGCAAACAACTCTTTTTTCGGTGGGAAAGAACTGGAAATTGAGAAGATGTCTATCAATTGTGGAGTGGCTGAACAAGTTGTGGTATATAAATATAATGTAATAGTACTGTATGATAAAAAATGATGAACAGACAGACTTCAGAAAAACCTGGATGGGGTGGATTCAAGATGACAGAGTGAAAGCATGAACTCATCTGAACTCCCCCATGAATTCTTCCAGTAACTTTTAAAAAGTGTATATGAATGGTTTTTAGACTGAGAATCCAATGCAAGACAAAGTTCAGAAAATTTCCAGAACAGGAAAGTGCAAAAGGGTTGGATTTGCTGTGTCAAGTTGGGGAGGGGTGACTCAGAGGACTGTGTGTCAATAGCAGGGCTTGCACCAGCACAGACTCAACCGTAGCAAAACCAGAGGGACAGCAGTCCAACTGACTCACTCACCTCAGAAGCAACAACTATGCTTGGAGCTAGCAGTCCAAGGTCTGGATTTTTTAAAATCACATACCTGAACTTCTGGGAGCCAAGATAGTTGAGTAAACCTTAGCTACTCTCATCTCCCTCATTGACTCTGAAAAACTGAGAGAATATTATTCCAGTGTAAAATCCTTAAATAGTGGAACCAGATGCAGGCTTGGGAAACCTAGAGGAAGAGTGTGACTGGGGCTGTGCTAAGGCAAAAGTGCAGGTCAGGAGATGTCCCAACAAACCCCATCTCAGCTGGCCAGTGGGATAGCCTGAACTCCAAGGGGGTGGAACCAGTAAGGGCTAATACCAGAACCCCAGGTGTGCATGTGCACAACCAGGGGAAATGGCAGACATTAGCATGGCCCATTCACCACTGTCTGAGTCCCTCTGAACTCTAGAGCAGGGGCACAGATTTAGAATCCTGAACTGATGAGACTACCTCTCTCCCACATCTCAACCTGTGATCTTCAAGGTAACCCAGGGGAACCACAGAAAGCCCTGGCCTTGGCCTCAGTCTAGACACTTAGAGGCCACAGCACACAAAGCCAATAACCAGGACCCTGTAATGGCAAGCAAATGAATACCTGGCACCTTGTTTCAGTTATTTATTTATTTAGCACCTTGTTTCAGTTCATGTGTCTTTGAGCTTTGCCCTGATTATATCAAGTCTTTATTAATAAGCAGAACCTATGAATCCCACAGAGGGAGGGACTAACTAAAATCAAGATCAGAAAATAAATAAGAACAGGGTCAGAATGGTCAGAACAGGGAGGAGCAAATGACAGGAAAAAAGCTCAAGCTCATCTGGGACTGAGCAAAACTGTGGAGAACCCTTGTAGTGGCCGGCACTCTATTTGTCTGTTCTGTCTGTATTGATTTGTGTTTGTGATACTTTGTACAGAAGTGATGGGACCATATTGGAAGCTCTGAAAGAGGATTTTCATGATATCTCTTTACAGAAGTCCTGTAGGATGGTTTCAGAGGTCTTGGGACTATATTGATGATTTATGTTGATTTCACAGACCTTGTTTGTGGGTCTGTGTTGATTTCAAAGGCAGATAGTGAATTGATGATGGTGCTGGCAAAGTGTATGAATGTTGTTTTGGCTCTGTTGAACTTTGTCTTCCCAGAAATAGAAACTGCAAAGACTTGAGGTGTAATGGATACTGTGAGCTTCAATATGAAATTGCAAACTGATGGGGAACTGAACCAGGAGTCGGATGTGGAGTTGAATGAGAAGCTGGATGAGGAAATGGACAAAGAGCTGGCAGCTGTCTGCCTGTGAATCAAGGTGACAGTTGGGTGAATTCAGCCAAAAGCCCGGACCATGGAAAAGGAACCATGAAGTTTGGGAACCAGCCCCAAGTCAATATGAAAAGACCCTTCCTTGGGTACTTAGTGCTGGCTTACACAATCTTGATTTACTGTGACCTAAGGGTGGGAGAATATGTACTTTGTACTTTGTACCCCTTAAGGATGATTGAGCTAAGGATGACTGGAAACTAGTATCCCATCAAGAAGAAGACTTTCTGATTGAGAGATTGAGACAATGTGATCTAGGGATGGGAGACCTTTGTACTTTGTATCCCTTAAGAAGGACTGCTCCTTAAGGATGACTGAATTAAAGACTTACTAAATGATATGTTTTTTTTAAAACTATGTTGCTACTTGTATCAACAATACAATATTCACAATGCCCACAGTGACTATAAATGTGCTGATACAGTTGTGAATCACAAAATGTAACAGGCTTTCCACATGGAGGACAGAGCCAAAGCATTTATTCAAACACCAGAAAGCCAAGTCCTCAACCTAAAAAATCCAAACTCAGTACAATAGCCACAAAGTTGGTATACATATTTAATGCACCCACATTCCCAAGCCTTCAAAACAAAATTGTCCTTCAGGAAATATCCTCTTCTTCTTACTCACTTGGGCAATGATCCTCCTCTCTTCACTCATGGTAGCTGCTCAGCCTCCATACTGCTCATTACCAGCAGTTCCAACTCCCAATTAGAGTCTGAATGTAGATCACAATATACTATTGTAATGATACTGGGATTGAAGATCTTCCATGCCCCTTGAACTTGCTGATGTAGCAGGAAGGGGTGGAGCAAGAGAAAGTTGGAATCCAGCTAGTGTCCATGCTGGTGACTAGAAGCAGCAGCAGCAGCAGCAGTGGCAGTGGAAGGAGCATGAACTCCTTTTTCTTTAAGCCTACCAGAATCTGTGCTAAGGATGCCTGCTGAGGACTGCCAGGGACAGAAACTGTGGGGGGCTGGAGCTGCTGCGAACAAGCTGCCTGGACTCTGGGTAGTTGTTGTGAGTGAGAACAGGAGGATTTTGCCTGAGGTAGCCTGTCCTGTTTTGAAGGTTTGAGAATGTGGGTGTTTACTACTTTAACTACATGTGCCAACTTTATAACTACTGTGGTGGCTTTGACTTTTTGGTTTTGTGACTCAGTTTTCTGGTATTTGAAAAAATGCTCTGGCAACATTTCTCATGTAGAGAGCCTGTTACATTTTGTGATTAATAACCATATAAGCATACTTATATTTGCTGTAGTCATTGTGAATACTGCATTGCTGACACAACTATTTGCTCTCTCTCTCTTTTGTTTTTTTTGTTTGTTTCTTTCTACTTTCTCATGGTTTGCTCCATTGGTTATAATGCTAATTTGCATCATGACTAATGTGAAAATATGTTTAATGTGAATGCATATATAGAGCATACATCAGATTGCATACCACCTTGGGGAGAGAGGAGGGAAAGAAGAGGGAGAAAATTTGGTGCTTAAAATCTTGTCAACCTGAATGCTTTAAACTAAAAACAAATGAATGAATGAATGAATGAATATAAAAATAAATACATAAATGGATAAATAAATATATTAGCTAGGCAAAAGATCATAAATTATCTTGGCTACAGAGACTGATAAAGATTAATATAATGATGAGAGGTAGCAATCTGTGTCACTGGAGGGAATGAATAGTAGAATTGCAAATTTTCTAGTTACTATAGTGCTAAAATAAAGGCAAATCATTGGATCTTGATTTGGTTTTAAAATGCATAATGAAAGATAATTATCTCTGTGGGATGGAATTTTAATCTTCCTAGTACTTTGAGCTAATAAAAGGGGAAAATCTTAGAAATGATAAAGGACATGCATTGGAATAAGGATGAAATAGAGAAATGAGGATTAAATTGGAAAGAATGCCTCATTACCTGCACCAAGATGTGTCAGGGGAAAAAATTAAAGACAAAACCCTCAAAACCACAACTGAAAGCATTCAGGAAATGTACATCTGCAGTAACATGGCTAATAAGATTTAGGATTCAATATGATATAATACAAAAGTGATAACATAATTACTGGATATGAAATCAGCTCAAATTCACACCCAGAAAAACATTGCTGGAATTATCATTGGTCACCTTAACTTGAGAAGTATAAAATGACTTTTAAGATAATGTGTCTCAGAGCTACCACAAGGATATAAATAAAACCATTGGTTTATTATATGAAGAACAATCAAGAAAATTGGGAATAACCTTTTTAGAAGAAAGAATAGAGTTCTATTTTACAGGTTATAAAATTATGGTAGATTTTATTTATTTCATTCATTGTTGCCTGACTTTTCATCTTCTTCATTCATCAGGACTGCAGGTCTTTCTCCCTTTTCTTTGTATGTGTGGTGCTTCATTGAAGCACTTAAAAATGTCAAAGTAAATGGGAAATAGGAAAGATATGGCAATGAAAGGCATCTGGGCTTCATCCTGTCCTCACTTAACACCAGATGCAGTTGAAAATCAAGTGCTAATTTCCTATTTCATATAAGATTAAGTAGCTACTAAATATTCTTTAAAACCTCCCAGACAAAAGGAATGAGAAAAAGAGCCTTTGAGCATTCTTGATTTCTGTATTCCCTCTTGCCCTTGATTGTTTCATAAAGCATGATCTTAGGTTGAACAGATGTCTCATACTGCCTGTGAATGTCAAGCACCTAATATGGTCCTATACATCCTGAGTAAGCACTTAGTGATAAAAATTTCCCAATATTGAAAGATTTTAATATGTATTACTATTTCTGTGCATTTCTTTCTTTGGAAAGGCATAATTTCATAGGCATTTTTGCTTTTTCAGGATAAATGAATATCATGTAATCAAAAATTGCTCTAATTCTCTGATAGTTGCAAAGGCTCATTTCTGAAGCACCTTACTAGTATCAGATGATTTTTGTTCACACTCTACTTTGGACCCTCTCTGTATAATCTTGGACAAGTCTGTTAATCTCCCTCAGCCTCAATGTTTTCATTTATATATGAAGGGTTTGCATTTAAGGCCATCTGAGGACCTTTCCAGTCCCAGTTCTTTTATGCTTTGACCTCAAAAGTATTTTAGGAACAGTTACCTCCATTTACCTCTACTATGAATACCCTTGTAATGAAAACTGAGAAGTTCTCACATTGCTAGGAACTATAATAATTATTTTATGTTTTAAGAAATTATAAATATATGCAGGCATGTATACATAATATGTATATGTGTGTTTGTGTGTGTGTATGTATGCATGTATGTATGTATGTATGTATTTGCAGAGCACTTTATCCTTTATCTCATTTGATAGAACACACCTGGAATATAGATGTTATTCTTACTCAAATTATACAGATGAAAATAGTGAGGAACAGAGAAATTAACTAACTTAATCTGCGTCATATAGCTAGATAATATCTAATGTAGGATGGAAATTCAGATTTCCTGAATTGAAGTTTTATACTTTATGCACAGCACCACATAGCTGCCTCTAAGCTTTCATGACACATGAAAAGGTTAGCGTGGGGTAGTGAAATATCATATTAAAGTTATATTATCCTATTCTATCTAAAGTTCTATTCTATTATCACTTTAATGATATCTTTGGTAAAATAACAAAATCCTAGGGCAAAAACTAATCTTGATTTGGAGATGTCACATTGTTTCTCCTCCAGGCATTTCCAATACTTGTTTTAAGGGGGGATACTCAGGGTCTCATACAAAACGTGCAGTACAATGCCTGTTTTTTCATAATATTCAACTTCAAATATATAGAAGAAGTCATGTTCTATAGGAAAATAATCTATTCTAAGAGGTTCATAAGATCCAGAAGAAGTTGTAAAAAGTTGTTACTACATAATGACATATTTGATATTATTGACTATAGACAACTCCAAGAAAATTGTCCCAATTCCTTGGAAGTTAAGCACAACAGCATTTTACCTTTGGAGTTATTTTGCCTTCCTACAATTTTATGTATTAAACATTTTTAGCTTAGAACAATCTTCACACTGTATATGTATCATATATATGCTATACATACACACACACACACACACACACACACATATATATAAAGTCACTTTTGGCAAAGACAAAATGGTAAATTAGGAAAAGCAAATAAGATGAACCCTCCCAACATTCCCCTCCAAATAACTTTAAAATAACTCCTTAAAACAAATTTTGAAATAATAGAATCAACAAAGTATTGGGGTGAGACATTTTCCCAGTCTAAAATAATTTAGGAAGTCAGCAGTAAATGTCTGTGTTACCAAGGTGGTAGCCAACTCAGAGCATGGCATCAACACTAACAATGGGACTTGGAGGCTGTTGTCATAACAGGAGTAGCAGCAGGTTAAGAGCTCTCAATGCTGATACAATAACGGGGTGGAGCAATTGTCTCACATGTAATTCTGGGCCTCAGTTCCACAGAGGAAAGGGATACCTGTTATCAGTTAGAATGGAACAGGAGTGCTGGTCTTAGTTTTAAGACAGAAAGAAACACTAGATCTCGTAAGTGCATGAGAACAGGGGACTTACTGACAGTAGAGGCAAGAGAAGTGCCAGCACTTGAAGCTGCAAGACAGCAGGAGTGCCGCTTGGATAAAGACAAGAGTGCCAGATGAGAGCAATGAGCGCACTATTGCTAGACCACACCCCCTCCAAGCAAACCAAACTACAACCCCCCCTACAACCAAAACCTCCCAGAAAAATAATGATAAATGGACTCAAGCCCAACAAAAATTCCTAGAATATTTAAAGAAAAAGATTAAAGTGGTAGAGATGGAAAAAATGAGAAAAGAAATGAGAGCAATAAAATTATGAAAAGAGAACTAAAAGTTTGATCAGAGAGGCACTAAAATACTGAAAAAAATAACTACTTAAAACTATAATTGGCTTGATGAGGCACAAAAAAATCACTCAAGGAAAGAACTCCTTAAAAAGCACAATTGGACAAATGGGAAAAGAAGTACAAAAAGTCATAACAAATAATTTCTTTTATTGTTTTTTTTATTTATTTTCCTTTAGCTTACAACATTCAATTCAACAGGTTTTTAAGTTCCAAATTGTCTCCCCCTTGCTCTCCACCCCTTCTCCCCCACAGCAGCATGAAATCCATTATAGATTGTAAAGAAAAATTATAACCAATGGAATGAACAATGAGAAAGAAGAAGCAAAACAAAATTAGAAAGAGAGAGAGCAAGTGCTTTGCTACAATCTGCATTCAGACTCCATAATTCTTTCTCTGGGTGTGGATAGCTTCTTCTATCATGTGTCTTTTGGAGTTGTCTTATAACCTTGTATTGCTGAGAAGAGACCAGTGTATCAAAGTTAGCCATCACAGATACAATGTGTCTATATTTGTGTACAATGTTCTCCTCCTTCTGCTCCTCTCAGCATCTGTTTATATAAGTCTCTCGGGTTATTATGAAATGCATCTGCTCCTCATTTGTTATAGCACAATAGTTTTCCATAACATTCCTATACCACAAATTGTTTAGTTGTTACCCAGTTGAAGGGTTATCCCCACAATTCCCAGTTATTTGCCACCATAAAAAGAAATACTAAAAATATTTTTGTACGTACAGTTCCTCTTCCCACTTGTATGACATCTTTGGTATATAGTCCTGGACGTGGTATTGCTGTGTCAAAGGGTATGCACATTTTATAGCCCTTTGAGCATAGTTCCAAATTGCTCTCCAAAATGTTTGGATCAGTTCACAACTCCAAACAATGCGTTAGTGTTCCAATTTCCCCACATCATCTCCAGCATTTATCATTTTGAAAATAGTTTCTTAAAAATAAAATTGGATAAGTGGAAGCTGATGAGTCCATGAAATATCAAGAAACAATATAACAAGGTCAAAAGACTGAAGGAAAAAATGGAAGAAAATGTAAAATATCACATCAGAAAAACAAGTGACCTGGAAAACAGACCAAAGAGAGATAATTTAAGAATTACTAGACTACCTGAAAGCCAAGCTTAAAAAAATCTCAGACACATATTTTAAGAAATTATCAAAGAAAACTGCCTTCTTTTCCCTCTCTTCCTCTTCCCCCTCTTGTCCCCATTCCTTTTCTCCTCCTCCTCCAATTTCCCATCTTGATTCTTCTCTTCCTCCTTTGCCTACCTCCACCCAACAAATGCCTTAATGTGGAGACAAAATTTGAATCACTATAATTCTCATCCATTTTTGAGTATCAAACAGCAATAAGGTTAAGTGACTTGTGCAGGATCATAAAGCTAGTAAAATGTCTGAGGTCAGAAGTTCAACCTTCCAGACTTTCAAATTTCACTCTATCCATTGTCCCACCTAGCTACTCTACAACATCCTAAAAAAGTGATCATTCACTCCCTACTTGAATACCTCAAAAAAAGAGGCAACCATAGCTGTCTAAGACAGGTCATTTCACTTTTTGATAGCTTTAATTCTTAGCATTTTGCCCCCTTTGTTTCAAGTTTATATCAGTTTCGTCATAACTTATTGCTAAATCTCTGGTACCAGGCAGAAAAAAATATTAATTGCTTTCTTAAGTGAAAGCATATTAAATTCTTAAGGATACACATTATAATCCCTACCCCTAGTATTCTCTTTTACAAGGTACTAAAACTAACTTATTTTTAAATTGATCTTTAAATGGAATGGTTTGTAGGTTATTTATTATTTTGCTTGGCACATGCTACCTCTACAACCATCGGACTGCCTGTCCATATTCTTATAAGAGTAAGTCAAACAAACCTGAAGAGGATATTCTAAATTGTCTGTTAAGGGCATAAGAGTTCTTACTTTCCTCAGTCTAACCATTATTACTCTTAATGCAGCTAAATATGACCTTCACATTTAAAGCTACCATAAAATATGATTAATTAGTATTGAGTTTCCATTCCACTAATACCCCTCAGAAGTTTTTCATATGAAATTTTGTCTACCCATTTGTGTTATTAAGTAGCTCAGTATTTGATTAAAAATAATAATAAAGGCACAGGAGTTCCTATTTTCCTTTTGTTTACATTTATGTACATTATGTTTTGATTCAGGAAAAAAACATTAAGCAAGCTATGAGTCATTTGTGCTAAACATCCTAAAAATTATAAGTATAGAACATTCATTTTGTTGTGATGAAAAGTACAAATTTAAAACCAAAATTTTGCATCATTTGCAGGTAATCAGAGAGTATGGACAGAACGGTTTTGGGAATAGTAGCTAGATAGCAAGGAGCTGAGAAATGTGTGTGAGTGTTAAGGAAGTAGGGGCAACATTCAAATAAGTTACTCTTTCTAAATTCTAACAGTGAAGAAGAGACATAATCCTTGAAATAATAACAGGGTAAACCGAGGCCTTTTAGTAAATTGAGAATTTTGTTACTAACATTTTCCTATTCTTTGGGCAGCTAGGTAACACAGTGGACAGAGCTCTGGGCCTTGAGTCAGAAGCCCTGAGTTCCAATCCTGCCTCAGGCACTAGCTGTGTGACCCAGAGTAGGTTACTTAACCCTGTTTGACTCAGTTTCCACATTTGTCATGTGAGTTGGAGAAGGAAATGGTAAACTACTCCAATATCTTTGCAAATTAAAAAATGGGGTCAAGAGTTGGACAGAACAGAAATGAGTGAAGAATAAAAAATCCTTCTTGACTTACCTTCTTTGTAATTGTAGTCCCTGAACCCCCACCTACTCTATCCTTGACCTCCTTGAATACAATAATTTTCAGGCCTAAAGTACAGATAAAACTCTCCCTGATATACTGCTCTTTATTTATTATAAGCTGTCAGTATGGACACATTCAAGGTTCTTCTAATTTCTAATTTACTCCTTCTTAGTTGTCCTCAGCGCTCCCTAATGGTCCAGCAGAGTAAAACCCTTCCCTAAGGACACTGATTTTTGAAAGATGATATCAGCAAGAAAGTGATACTAATTATACCAATATTAATATATTAGTATATATTAATTTATTAGTATGTATATATAATATATTATAATAATAGCAATATATATATATATATATATTGTTCACTTTTTTTGGAGGGGGGAAGGCAGGGCAATTGGGGTTAAGTGACTTGCTCAAGGTCATACAGCTAGTAAGTGTCAAATGTCTGAAGCTGAATTTGAACTCAGGTCTTCCTGACTTGGGCTGGTGCTCTCTTCATGGTACCACCTAGCTGCCCCTCCACTTTTGTGCTTTAAGGAGAAACCTCTAGATCCTGGCTAGATTATCTAAATTCTCTCACAAAATTCAAGTGTTCCTGTATATAGTTTTGTGATCTACATCGGGAAACTATCACCTGAGTACAGGAAAGCCATAGTTACAATATTGACTACTACTATCATAGCTAGCATCTCTATAGTGTTTGTAAGTATATGAAACTATTATATATAATCTTATTTTATTTTCATGATAACCCTGGAGAAAGTTGCTATTATAATTCCCATTTAACAGACAAGAAAATAGAGGTGCAATTGTTAAATGACTTTCCCGGTGTCGAAAAATACATGTCTGAGGCAGGACTTGAATTGAATTGCTAGTGACTCTGTATCCTGTAACAACTAGCCACAAAGTAATATGTCATAGAAGTCTCACAAAAAATAATTTAGTTTTCCTCAAAATGAACATATGTGACTTATGACCTATTTTCTGACTGTTGTGTAGTTTAAATCTCACAAAACAAGGCCATCTTATCCAGTAAACTTTTGATCCTGTCTGCTTTTCTTCAGAGAAACAAAGAATCCTTTACATTTTTTTCACATTTTCACAATGATCTCAGATAAATAATCAAATCCTTTTGCTGCAACTTCCAAATGCCTTGTCAGCTTGGTAAAGAACTTAGGTTGTAATCTAAGGCCCTCTTGTTACTGATGTTCAAAAAGTCATATATAACTTAAAGAAACTAGCTACAAAGACTCAGTGGGATTTGAAGATGTTTGTCAGTAGAACACTTTCAAAACATTTCTTGCTCTGCGAGTTCAGATGAAGAATATGAGGATATCTAACTCTGATAGGTTAGTTGCCCTGTCTCAGTGAAAGAAGCATCTATAGCAAAACCATTTTTCTGGTTTCAAACAGCACAATTTTTTTACAACTAATGGATACAAAGAATTGCATGGTAAACTGTCAAAAATACAAAGATGGAATAACTCAAATAATAAACAAAAACTTCCCAAATTTCACTTACAAAGGAGATATGGATCTACAAAATTTTCATGTAAAGAGGGCTAGGTAATTGAGTGCTTTTCTTACCATATAGTAAGGATGTAGGTTGAGGAGAAGGGGACATGCATATGTATGTATATGTATAAAGTATATACAGACATTTGCATTATGGTGGGTAATATAGTATATGGAGACCAAATTGATCATTTATGGATTCAAAACCAAGTGCTATTTACTAGTTAAATGACCTCAGACAAGCTTGTCAGCTTCTCTTGAACCTCACTTATTAAATCTCTAAAGTAGGAATAATAATCCAACTGAGCTATTGTCAAGATTAAAGTGATAAAATGTGTGTGAAAGCTCATTCTAACTGGAAAGCACAAATAAAAAAATATGAATGAATACGTATTTGCACACATGCCATATGCAAAGGTGATGGTACATTAACAATTCAGCATTCGCAATTCCTACAGTAACTATAAGTATGCTGATATGGTTATTAATCACAAAATGTAACAGGCTCTCTACATGGTAAATATACCTGGAACATTTATTTGAATACCAGAAAACTGAGTCCCAAAACCAGAAAGTCAAAGCCAGTACAGTAGCTATGAAGTTGACACATATAGTTAAAGTAGTAAACACACACACTCTCAAGCCTTCAAAACAGAATAGGCTACCTCAGGCAAAGATCCTCCTCTCCTCACTCACAACAACGGCTCAGTGTCCAGGCAGCTTGTTTACATTAGCTCCAGCCCTCCACAGTTCCTGTCCCTGGCAGCCCTCAGCAGGAGTCCTTGTCAGAGATTCTGGCTGGCTCAAAAAAAAGGAGTTAGCACCACAACCACAGCCGATGCCTCTGCCGCTGCTTCCAGTCACCATGGAATGGGCAGTAGTATGGCTCTGGCTTTTTCTTGCTCCACCCCTTCCTGCTATGTCAGCAAGTTCAAGGAGAATGGAAGATCTTCAAATACCAGTATCATCACAGATGGTCTTTCCTAGTTGTGTCTACAATTATGGGAATCAGAAAGAGGGATGTGAGATTTCATGGGGAAAGTTTCTCTCCTATCATGAAACCAAGACTTTATACAAAACTATATCTTTACATATTTCAGCTTATAAATATAATGATATTTAGGGTCTAACTTGGACCATAGTAATTCTAAATTGATATCATTAGCTGATCTTTATAATAGGTACAGTTGAATAATAGAAAAAGAAAACCAAAAAAAGTTAACCACATAGCAAGTCAATTTTTATGATAATTTATTAAACAACAAGGAAATAGTATACTCTATTAAAAGTTTATTCAACATTTTTGCTACTATGTGCAGATTATTGTCCTATGTTCTGGGAAACATAAAAAGATAAACAAGAAACTATTTCTGTTCTCAAGGAGCTTACATTTGATTGAGGAAAGAGGGTATGCACCTGGGAAAAGGTAAGTAAATATAAAGTAAATGTAAAGTAATTGAAATAAATATAGTGAAATTTAATGGTAGTAGGGAGAAGAAATAGTATCTGAATTGTGACTTTGAAGGAAGCTATGAGATTTTTCATATGAGTGCATATTGGATATGAGGGCACACATGCAAAGGGACAGATATCAGAGATGGCAATGAATAAGAAATTAAAGAGCCTGAATCTTAATTAGCATATATTAGCTAAATCAGCTTAACCTCTCTGAGTAATAGACTCCATATTAATAAAATTGGGTTAATCATTCCTGCCTATTAGACATGGTTGCTATGAAGATCAAGTGAAGTTGTACATTTCAAAGAAAAAAAAAACTTCACAAACTTTGATCAAAGATAATATATCAGTTTTTACATCCAAATATTTCCAAATAATCATGTACAACATTTTCTGCATAATAACATTTTTAATATTACAAGTTAAAAAATAAATATGGATTTTGCTCTATTCAGATATACAAAACAGTTTTGAAATTATATCCCTATATTTATTATTTTCCTGAGAGCGTTTTTTAAATTAATGCAACTTAATGTTACCTTTCATAAATCTTTAATTTAACGATGTTCTTTCCTCAAATGAAAAAATATGTTAAAGTCATTTATCATTGTGTTCCTCCTTTGTGAAGAGGACTATGGCATGAGGGTAATGATGACATGATATGCAGTTAACTTTGATTTGAGTGAGAGATGGCTGTGCAAGGTCATCAGCCTTCCTTTCTCTTCCAGGGACATCTGGATCCAGTGACCAGATATTCATAAGGATGACTGGAGATGAACCAGGATGCAATGGGAGACCCTGGCCCTTTTAGATTAAGACATTTCACGTTTTTACTTAGAGGGAGGTAATGCCCATTATGTCAAAATCAAAGCCAACTGCAAGTCATGTCATCATTTTTCTGATATCATGGTCCTCTTCAAAAACAAAGGACAAACACAACCTGTGAGTATACCAAGCTGCCTTAATTGGCATGCAGCTAGTTAGGTAACTCAGCTTATCCTCTCCCTCTCCTTCTCCTCTCCAAAGGAAGGTAAATGTTGATGTCCAGAAGCTGCCCACTTAACTTGGGATTTACTGGCTAAATTCCTTCCTTCCTTCCTTCCTTCCTTCCTTCCTTCCTTCCTTCCTTCCTTCCTTCCTTCCTTCCTTCCTTCCTTCCTTCCTTCCTTCCTTCCTTCCTTCCTTCCTTCCTTCCTTCCTTCCTTCCTTCCTTCCTTCCTTCCTTCCTTCCTTCCTTCCTTCCTTCCTTCTTTCCTTCCTTCCTTCCCTTCACAAAATCTTAAACCTACTTCTGTTTGAAGCTCATAGATTGACCACAATTGGGTCCCTGTCCAAGCTGCAGTTAATGGCTGTATTTTGGGTACTCCTGGTTTAGAGTGGATGTCAATGGTAATTGTTTTTCTTTGGAACAGCAACCCTGAGGGTCTTCCCCTCCTAGTCTGATTTCTTTTTTTTTCTTTTTTTTTCTTTTTTTCTAGTTAAAGGCACCATCTTTTGACTATTTTCTTAGTCATTAAGACCAAAATAATCCAATTTTTAAAAATGCCCTATCAAAAGTAATTGATTTCTCTTTCAAAAATCCTTAAGAAAATTTAGTCCAATAAAGCATTAAATATTGCTTTTGGATTTGATCTTATGGTTTATCAAAGGTATCAAGGAAGAAAAAAACTAGATTCTATAAACTGGTACATTATTTGACATTCATTAAATCTCTTGCCCATAAACTTTAAGACAATTTTAAGTACAAAAACTAATACTCAAAATTATTCTCAGTCAATGAGTACTAAAATAAGTTTCAAATTTTTAGATTTGTCTATTGGATTAAATTTAAAAATCACTATTATTTTCTATTCATGAGAATATATTACCAGTTTAAATGTTTCAGGGTTAAATAATAATGAATTAATTAGCCAAACATTAAGAATCAGGGAAAATGTGCTTGACTTAATATTTTAAAATAAATTCAGTGTCATTGCTTTTTAAAGGCATACCTAAAAGGGAAACATCCTCTACTAGAGTTGTAATTTACTGTTATATCATTGAGTAATAGTAATAATGGATTCAAAAACTATAGCAACATAATGTAATTTCAATGAGTCCTACTAAGTTAGAAAATGTTGCTGACACAGTAAAAAATTATGTCTGAAGTCTCTGATTGTTGAACCATCAAGTGACATCTAAAAGGTCATGGAGAATGGGAGAATTATGACAGAGACCTGGAGAATGACAATTACCCTAGTATATGGGGCAGTTAGGTGGCTCAGTAGACATGGCATCGGACATGGAATCAGTAAGTCTCAACATCATGAGTATAAATAAACTAGCTGTGTAACCCTGGGCAAAACACTTAACCCTGCTAGCCTCAGTTTTTCTTCTGTAAAATGAGCTAGAGACAGAAGTGGCAAACCATTTACAGTATATTTGCCAAGGAAATCTCAAATGGGGTCACAGAGAATCAGGCATGACTGAAAAACAACTTACCAATAACAACTGAAAGAGAAGTGATTGGAATCTGTAAAATATATTTCATGCCAGGGAGCTAAAACTTTAATTCTGGCTCCAATTCTAGAATGCATTATTAAACAGACACTAGGTGAATATCTAGAAAATATCTCAGTAATTATACAGATCTACCATAGCTTAATCAGTGTCATTTTGGGATACACTGGGGAAAGATAATTTGAGAAGAAGAACAGACACTTTCCCAAGTGAAATGCAGCTCCATTGTCACAGTTCTCATCATGATTGATCCTGATACCTCCCTTTATAGATAAAGAAAATAACCAGGGTATAGAATCACACTGCCAGCAATGAAGACAGTATAAAGTTAAAATGGTTTACCAAGAGATTAAGATGGGAAATGCAGAGGTGATCATGAAATCATGAATAATACTTTGTGTAGAGAAAGGTCCAAGAAAAAGTAAATGGTAGTTCCATTTTTTATATTCTCAGAGTAATAGAAATTCTTGGTCACTTGGTCACCTATGGAAAAAATAAAATATTCTTTTGTAGAGCTATTTTTTAATAATTTTCTGAATTTGTGAATCTAATTTTAGCCCATAGGCAAAGTTTTAATGTGAACAATTATTAAGATTTGCTACAAATTTCCCTTGCTTCTTTTACACAACACAAAAAACTCATAACATAAAGCAGAAGGAGAAATAATGGTTAGTGAGCTGATCTATTATTATGGTGATCTCCTCACTGGCCTTTAGAAAAACCATTCCAATTAATACCTGTCTCCTGTGTTTGGGAGATGAAGAGAAAACAGCATTCCATTATACCTGATTTCAAGTGTACTCTTCCGCATCTTAAGACTTCCCATAAGAAACATGACACGTTAATCTTCTGTTTTTGGTGTAATGGGAGAACTACTCATTTCAATATGCAAGGTCTCTATCAGGTCTCTGGCTTCTGTGGGAAAACACTTTTCCACTGGGGAATTCTCCCTCTAGTCAGGACAAAGAAAAAGCCATTCGATCACATTTCAACATGATCTCTGCTTTAGGGGATGAAGAATAACACAATACATTCAGCTCCTAGAACTTGACCCTTAACTTAGTTACCTAAGATGATTAGAGGACTCCAACATGTGCCCAATGCCCTATAGAAAATGAAAACGTACCTAAAATGATTCCTCAATTATTAACAAACTTTTACTTGGTCATAGCCTTCCCAGCTTTCACCATTCAATCCCCATTGTCCATCTCACACTACCTGATCTTTATTCCCATTTCCATAAATCCAACTGGTGTCTCCCCAATGTCTCACTCTAAAGCTATCCACTCCTTCCCCCATCCTCTCTAAAATGCTTGCACCATTGATAACAGTCTTGTTTTCTAAAATATTTTTTTTCTTTCCCACTCCTTCCATTTTATTGAAACCTGACTGATCACACAGACTCACTGACTTTTCTTACATTTCTGACTGACTTATTACCTCACAACTAGGTGAGAAAGTGAAGGAATTGGAACTCTATTTATTCTTCTTTGCTATGTCTACATTCTCCCTCTACCACCATGACTCAGTTTGATGCTTTGAGGGTCACTCAATCTATATCTATCATCCAATCAAAATTCTGGAAGCCACTGTCCATTGATCTACAGAAATCACCCTTCTTTCCTTAATGAGTTTAGCATCTGGCTCACAATCTTTTGTCCTTAACACCTGCTTTTATTCTAAAGGACTACAGCATACAGATTGATGCGGATACAGCTAGGTGGCATAGAAGATAAGAAAGTCATCAACTCCTAAGTTTAAATCTGGCTTCAGACACTTACTAGCTATGTGACCCTAGGCAAATTATTTAATTTTGTTTGCCTCAGTTTCCTTATCTGCAAAAATGATTTGGAGAAGGAAATAGCAACTCTAGTTGTCTTTGCCAAGAAAGCCCCAAATGGGGCCAAAGAGTCAGATAAAACTAAACATCAACATACATATTGATATTTCCTCAAATATCCTAACCTCATATCCTCAACTCTGCTCCTTTCATACATGTCTTTGCCCTATTTCAGCTACATACAAGTGGCCATAGTATTGATTTGGTAATCATTCATAAATCTACAACTTTCATGTTCATGAATTCCAAAATTCTTTTATCTAATCACAGTACTTTGTCATTTTTTCATTCCCTCTGCCTTGCAACCCAAAAATTCAAACTATGTTCTTCATCCTTGCCATCTCCTCCAATCTCTCAGTTGCTGCTTTGCTTCATGATCACCTCTGTATTAGCTATAATTTCCTCCATTATCAATCCTAATCTCTTCTTGAACCACATCAACTTTATATTGTCTTCATTGCTGATTTGCACTGCCAAACTTCAGCCTTAGACTGATAAATCCCAATATCTTTTGCCTTCACTTTTATATAAATCCTGCTGAAAGAAGCTGGAGAAAATCACAAAACCATGATGACTTGAACTTCTACAAATTTATATTACATAAACTCTACTGTGCCTCAGTAATGCTAGCCAATACTCTTACACCAGCTTATTTCATTAACTATATGACTTGCCATAGTAACTCTCTCAAATGTTTTCGTGCTTCCTGTCAAGATATTAGGAGACACACTGTTTTCCAGAGCTAAGGCCCAGTAAGCAAACTGTGCCCTGAGCTTGGCATAACAACAATCCTTTGCACTCACCCTCTGGATGATCTCAGTCACAGCAAAATCCCAGAATTGTTTCATATAATTATTGTAATGTTTTTACCATCACCAGGTGTTCTCTGAGCTCAGGAAAGAATTTAATGTATCCATATTGTGGTCATAAAGCTGTGCAATGAATCAAACTTGTCACACTATTGCTATTACCTCTCAATGTCAGGACTACAGCTCACTGTGCAGTCATTGGTATAGTAAATATTGGGGTCTCTCCACATTGTCTCTGGTCCCTCCCTCTAAGAATGGGGTGCCAGCCCATGTGTCCTTGCTGACAAGCCATTTCTGTCCCTTTGAAGATAAGCTTCTTTTTGATCCCTAGCTCTTCTATCTCTATTCTGTTTTGTTTGATTGTGGTAACCCACAGGTTAGAGGTTGGTTCTGTCTGACTGACACTCCTCAACCTTCCTATATTTCCCCCTAACTTTGATTTCTCAGCTGAGAACCTTGCCTTATATTTCACTGAAAAAATGAAGCCATTTCCTGAGAGCTCCCTCTTCTTGCTTCCTCTTCCTCATCTACCATTGCCCTAGCACAAGCTCTTATCACTCCATACCTTAATATTGTAGTAGCCTGGTTTTGCTGCCACAAGTTTCTTAATGCTCCAGGCCGTCCTCTACTTTTCTGTCAAAATTATCTTCTTAATGTACACAGCTGACCGGGTTATACCCTGAACTAATAAACTTCACTGGTCTTCCATCATTTCTATTTCAGCGTATACAATATTGTTCAGCATTCAAAGTCCTTCACAACTTTGTCAGTTTCTTCCTTCCCTGTCATCTTAAACTTTAATTTACTTTCCTCCACCCATGCACACTCGATGATCCACTGACACTGGTCTCCTTGCTGTTCATGGCACAAAACACTCCATCTCAGATTGTTAGCACTTTCATCAGCTTTTCCTCATTCCTAAAATATTCTTACTCCACATCTCTGCCTCTTGGCTTCCCTGGATTTTTCAAGGCTCAGAAAAATATCTCATATTTTATGAGAATTTTATCTTAAAACTGCTCTTCCCCTCTAAATGCTAGGTCCTTCCCTCCAATTTGTCCTGTATGCATCTTGCTTGTACATAGTTTGTTGTTTGTTTGTTTCATTCACGATTCTCTAAGACCTGGCATTGGTTTACTCCATCTGGAACAATCAGCATTTCACTGTCATACTTGATAACTTGAGTCTCATTTTTTTTCTTTTCCTTGGGGGAAAAATATCATGTCTACCTGATTGTCTTCAGGCTAAGATAAAGATTTGATTTCTGGCATACTCTCCTAGTTTCCTATTTGATTCGTATTCCCAATGGACTGCTTAACAAGCAGCACTTTAAGAATTCCACAATCTCAACTTACTTTTGAGTCTTATTTAAAGTTGGGACAAATCTTATCAGTGCATATCTGCAGACACCATTAGCAGTAAGAAAGAACTTTACTTCAGAGCCCTCTTTTTATTCTCTTAGAAATTACAATTATTCCTTGATAGAAGTGGTACTCCCAGTTTATTAGAATTTCCATATCAGTTCTGTTGACACTATATAGTTTGCATGGAATATAGTGGTTAAATAGAGTTTAAATAAATATTCATAATTTTATTGATTTAAAGCCAGAAGGAATCTTACAAGTCTTCTCACCCCATCTTATTTTTACAGATAAGGAAAATGAAGTATCTTAGGCTAAGCAACTTGGCAAGGATAACCCAATGAATAAGCATCAGAGGTAGGATCCTCAAAAATTTTGATGGTAAAAACAACCGAAGCTAAATCCTGATTGATGTGCTATTTCATTTTTTAAGATAGTGAAGTCCTAGGTAAGTAAGGTCAATCCAACATGATCTCCCCACCTGAAGGTAGAGCTGTTACTTCTGTAATTCAAGACTGTGTTGGTGTATGATTAGATTATGGAATTTAAGCTCTTTTCCATATTTATTTTTATACTAGAGATAGAGATACTTAATTAACACAAACAAAAGTCCTTAATAATATTATATGCAATTGATGCAAAATGATTATCCAAGTTTGTTTACAACACTATTTTACCTAGTTCCACATTTGATTTTTTTTTTCTGGTGATACTGCGAACTCCACGATCAAATTAGATCCTAACTGCTCAACATTCTCTCCAATATCTCCACTTCTTGAAGCTTATATCAAACACAAAATGCACATTCTCACCTTCTACCCCATGTTAGAATCTTGTTTTCTCCATTTGTACTTTTTTTTGCTTACAATGTATCCTACTCCTAGAATTAGTTTTCTCCCTTTGTTTCCATAGAATATTAAGCATAACTCATTGGAGAGAATTCTGGGAGGATTGTGGAGAGGTCAACATTTCCAAGTTCTCAAGACTTTCCTCCACAAAAGAGATAAAATAATTCCTCTGGGCAAACACAAAGAGTAAACAAATAAGAGTAGGGACAGAACAGGGGCCTCTTGGGACAATCCTGATGAAAAATTCCAGGACTAGATTTCCTTCCTGTGAAGAGTATACACCTTGAGGCTAGGGTCTGATTTAGCAAGTGGCAAGCTACTTAAACAAAAAGCAATAAACCCTGGGGTGAATTGTGTTGGTAGACTGCCTCAGTAACACAGGAACTTTTACTCCGAGGACTGCGAGGGGAGTTAAGTGTCTGAGCCTGGGAAGATATAGGGAACGTCTGCTGACAAGGAATGCCAGACCCAGCTGGACTGTAGAGAGCAACCAGGATGAGAAGGAACCAGCACATGCCAGTTGAGTGCTAAAGCAGTGGGGAGGGATGTTCCTGGTTGTGGGCATTTATAGGAAACTGCATGTTTGGCTTTGGTCCCAAGCTAGAGGGTATAACTTAAGATCTGAGGACAGAGGCACATTGCCCACACCTCAGGAATTAGACGTGATTATAAAAAACTAAATTATTAACAAAAATTCACAAAGGAGAAAGAATCTTACCATACAAAGTTATAATGGGATTAGAGAAGACTGGAATTCATGTTCAGAGGAGGATATTGGAACAAAGAAATCCTCTTGAACCTCAGAGAGAAATTATGTCATATAGTAATTTGTCCAAAAAGAATTCATAGAAGAACTTAATAAAAGACTTTAAACATCAGATGAGAAAGATTGTGGAAAAATTTTAAAAAGAAAAATAATAATGATACAAGAAAAACAAGATTATGATAAGAAAGTCAACCAATTAGAAGAGGAGATCTGCCATATTATGGAAGAAAATGACTCCTTAAAAATCAAAATTTGGGAAAGAGAAGCCAGCAATGCTAAATGATATGAAGAAATTTATATGTGTGTGTGTATATGTGTGTGTGTATACTAAAAATTGAAGAGAATGCAAAATATCTCATAAGAAAAATAATGAATCTAGAAAACAGATTAAGAAGAGAATGCATAAGAATAATTGGACTATCCTAAAGTTTCTATAAAAAAGAATATTGATCCAGTAATACAAGACATAATGAAAGAAAATAGTCTTGAAGCATTAAAACAAGAGAGAAAAGTAGAAATGGAAAAAAGATAAATGATCACCACCTGAAAGAGATCATATAAGGAAAACTCACAGGAATATAGTAATTAAATCCCCAAACTCAAAAGATCAAAGACAAATATTATGAACAAAAAGAAATAAAGACAAAACAATTTATATATGATGGTACCAAAATTAGAATCAAACAAGACTAGCACTGGTGACGGTATATGATCCTGGGTCTTGGAACACCAGATATTAAAGAGCAAAGGAATTGGACCTCTGGTTGAAAATATCATACTTAGCAAAGCTAAGCATAACTTTGAATGGAAAAAAAATAGACATCTGAGCACCTGCCAGACTTTCAGAACCCTTTAAAAAAATCCCTTAACTCAGTAGAAGATTTGACCTACAAGAGCCATGAAGAATACAAGGTACATACCAATGACCAATTATAAGGGACTTAATAAGGGTAGAATATTTACCTTTCATTTATGGAAAATGTCAAACCAATATCTAATATTGTTACTAGTAATTAGGTAGCTTATAAGAAAGATTTGGGTAGACATGAGTATGGTATGATTTTAAGAATGAAAATTGTTCAAGGACAACTAAAAGAGTAATTATACAAATGAGGTGCAAATGGAAGAACCAATACAAAGGAATAAGATGGAGGGCAGAGGTTGTTAGTTCTGGAAACCTACTTGCACAGGGAATGGGTTTAAGAGGGGGGAATATGTATACATCCAGAAGAGTATAAAGTCTTCTAAATTTAAAAAGAAATACATTTCTAAGGGTAAATAGAGGAAGGAGAGGAAAAAGAAGGGATATTTAGAGGGGAGGGTAAGGGTATATATTAAAAGGGGTTAGAAAGGGGTGTTTAGATTTAGGGGAATGGGAATTTAAGGGACGGATTGCTGGTGTGGGGATATGTTAAGTAATAGGACGGCAAGGAAGCGTGCTAGAAGTAAAGCAGAGGAGTTAAGAGAAATAGGAAAAAAGAGATATGCAGAAACATAAAAAAATGATTAGGAGCAGAATCTCTTTAGGGAAAATATAAGCTTATATATGTGTGTATATATGTTTGTGTGTGTATATGTATTTATATATCAATACCTATATATATATATATATATCTCCATGTTCAGTTGTAGTCTTGGCATGGCAGGTAAGGGGAAGGAAAGGGAGGAAAGAATGAAGCAAAACGTTATAGCAGAGAACAAAAGAAAATCTACAAGGAAGCAAAGAAAAGATGGGCAGCTTTCAACAAAACAGAAAATTTAATATGTAAGTTTTCTTGAAATGATAAGTTATTGGTATATATTCTGAATCTTCACCTCTGTTCTGTTGTGCACATGACATGTTTTTTCTTATTTGATATTTAAATTTATAATGTTTCCATTTTCTTTTCCTATTGTGTTTTAAAGTTTTAGTAGCTGTCTAAATTTTTTTTAAAAGTTGACTCAAATATCACCTCTTTGTTACAGCATTCTCTGATTTCCAGTGCTGATTGAACTTTCCCCTTACCGCACATTTAATTTTTCTTCATAATTTAATAATTTATCAAATTTATTAAAAAGAAGTGTGGCATAGTAAATCCATAGGCCCAGTTGTGTAGCATCTAGGAACACTTCAGTTCAAATCAGTCTCCTATCCTTTATTAACCTTGTGACCATGAGCCACTCGTTTACTCCTTCTGTGCCACAAATAGCTGTCTAAAATTATAATTCCAGACAAACTGCCAATCTGTTTTGGTGGAAGAGTTCCATCTCAGGTCTAGATTAATTCCTTATTATTATTATTATTTGCTGTGGTTGTTGTTGTTGTTGTTGTTGTTTGAGTTGTTTTAACCATCCCATAACTAAACTATTAGTTGCAGCATGGCAGAAACTACATTTTTTTTCTAACTGTTGTCTCAGTGCCGATCACTGTGTTCTCCATCAAGTAAACTCTTAAAAATGTGTGTTGAATGTCTGAGTGAATAATCTGCCAGTGCCAGCTGAAACTAGGCAGTTCGTCCTGGGTAAGACAGCTTTGACAACTGGAGGCTTTCCAGCAAGCCTTGAGCAAACAAGCATCTTTCCCACTGCTGACACTTGGGCAAATTGGTAAACAATTCTGGTCTGATCCCAGCACTTCATAAATGACCTACTCTCCCCATACTATGTGGACTAAGTCCAGTCAAAATAGCTCTTTCATTGGCATATCTCCATCCCTCCTCATTTTCATGACATTAAAGCTTCCCCTCAGGACATTGACTTAAAATATCATCTGTCCTCTCCTCATTGAGTATACAGCCATTTTTAGGCTACCCTACATTATCTATTTGATGTGTTTAGACATTAGTGCAATGTTTCCAGAAAGTTATATTGCCATTAATATAAAATAGTCACTATCAACAATTTCATAAATTTCTACACAAATTACCCAAGGTATCATTCCAGTGTTCAAGGAGTTTCTTCTCTAAGAAAGCTAGAGAAAAATTACTCATAAAAAAGATATTTTAAAAGTGTTTTCATCAAAGTTATTTTCTTTGTAATCTAGTTTTCCTTTGTCTCTTGTCTATAATTTGGCCTTGAGGGAGAAAACAATAGGAGAAAGCAAAAGAAGAATGGCAGAAGATAAAAAGTAGACAACATTAGAGAGCATTCAAAGCATGTGCTGATGGGCATTCATTCTAATTGATATTAATTATTAACAAGAAGAAAAACTTTGAAAATACTGTTAACCTTTTGCCAAGCTGAAACAAGATTTCAATTTACCCACAAAATCAGAGCCCTTTCCCTATCCTTTCTGAAATTTAATTAGGAATTATTCCCTGGTCAACCTGTATAGTCCTTTTAAACCTCTAACAAATTGGATGACCACCAAAGTTGTTACATCTGGAAGTCACTTCCCATCTAAACCAACAAAATAAGAAAACTTTTTTCAAAAAATATCAATCATGTCATTACAATAATCATACTAATAAGATTTTAATTATTGATGTTCATATGTGCAAATAAAGTAATGAAACAAAACAAAATAAAATATTTTAAAAACTTAAACCTGTCGAATATCATTCATTACCTCATGATCACTAATTTAAATTCACATCATTCTGTTTATTAGTTTCGAATGCAGTTGTATTGCCCTAGCAAAACAAGATATTCTACATATTTAAAACACATATGATAGTGGGCATAGAATCCACCATTACTCATTGTTGGAATTAAACAGGCATCAGAACAAAGAAAAAAATATTCAGATGACAACCTGCTAATTCAGATCAATAATGTATTGCATTAGCTTCTACTTCCTGAAACTATCAAATTAATCATTAAAACTCTGGGGCAGAGAACTGCTAGTTTTTTCAACTCTCAAATTATACTACAAATTATAGGGGCAATACTCCCTCCTCTAACTAACTTCCAACTCATCAATTCTTCCCAAAGTACTAGAGTACAATATTTAGACATGAAGAATATTTCTTTAAGGATGCCCTGCTTTTGATGAAATGACACTGAACTCCTTGCTCTTCCATACACAAGACAGATCCCGTCATTTTCACTATCTGGACCCAAGGTCTGAACCATTTCTCCTTCCTCACCTCTCTTTACTGAGAGTCCCTGTCTGCCTTAATTCCCAACTAAAACTCCATATTCTATAGGAAGACTTTCCCAAACCATCTAAATTCCAGTGTCTTCCTTTTTATTTCCTTTCTGTCCTTGTATAGTTTACTTGGACAAAATTTTTGTTTGTGGTCTCACCCATTAGACTGTGAACTTCTTGAAGCTGGGTACTATAACTTGTCTCTTTTTTTATCCTGTAACAGCAAGCATTGAAGTAGTTCCTACCTTGTTTCAGCTATTGAATTATCACCTTGTTTCAGTTCAAGATTTTTTTTGAGCCTTGTAACAAGTTTATTAAGAAACAGAATGTGTGTCATTGAAGGGGGGTAGAGCCAAGATGGCGGCTTACAAGCAGCAAGGATCTGCAGCTCCCACGCAGCCACCCAAAATACCCATAATATATGATGGCAGACAAATTCTAGGACTCTCAATCTCACAAAAATATAGAAAACACATCTCTCACTGAAGGCAGCTCGGCAGCAGCCTTTCACTGCAGCAGGCCAGGAGCTAAGACCAGCCCAGCCCAAAAACCAAAGCTGCGACCAGGCCTCAGGGCAGTCAGGAGGAGGTGAGCCTCCCAAGCTGCAGCATGAGTCTACCCCAGGGAGCAGATGTACTACACCTGGAGGGATTTTCACATCTAGCAAGCCAGAATTAAAGGTCACTGTAAGTGGAAATTTGAAACTTCATTTGGGGGAGGAAAAGCAGTTGGGCCAATCTGACCCCAGGGCAAGGAAGCAGTGGGGCAAGGGCAGGAACTGGTGTAACTGGCAGGTGCCCCCACTGGGCTGCTTCAGAGCCCCTGCCTACAGAACACATAGGGGAGCTGAATCAATTGATCAGGGCCAAGTGCTCTTGCACTGAGCGGCCTGGATCTGGATTGTGATATTGGGTGGTTGTCCCCAGGTGTGCTCTCAGCAAGCCAAAACAGGGGGGCTGTAACACCCCCCTAAATAGCTCTGGCAGCTGGGAAAACCCCAGGAATTTGGAACAGAGCTTTCCCACCTAGAAGCAGACTTTCACAGAGCTAAAAAAAAACAACCAATTAATTGACTGGCCAACATGAGGAAAAGGAAGCAAAACAAGAACAGCAATAAAACTCTAGAATCCTTTTTTGTGGACAAAAGGGAGCAAAGCATGGAATGGGAGGAAGACAATACAGTCAAAACTCCCACACCAAATGCTTCAAAGGCACTTGAAGAATGTCTAGAAGCTACAAATCAACTGAAAAAGGAGTTTGAAAACCAAATAAGAGAAGCGGAGGAAAAATTGGGAAGCGAAATGAGAATGATGCAAGAAAATCATGAAAAGAGAGTCAACAACCTGACTGAAGAAAATAACACTTTAAAAAATAGATTAAATCAAATGGTAAAAGAGGCCCAGAAAGCCAATGAGGAGAAGAATACCTTAAAAAGTCACATTTGCCAGATGCAAAAAGAATCTCAAAAGCATTCTGAAGTGAATAATTCCTTCAGAATTAGAGTGGAGCAAGTAGAATCTAATGACTTTATGAGAAACCAAGATACTATTAAACAGATACAAAGAAATGAAAAAATAGAAAGCAATGTGAAATGTCTCCTTGGAAAAAGCACTAACCTGCAAAATAGAGCCAGGAGAGACTATTTGAAAATTATTGGTCTACCTGAAACCCATGACCAAAAGAAGAACT
>JAQQSW010000338.1:0-21978 GCA_028646575.1 Pseudocheirus occidentalis | reverse complement strand
ATGGACTTCATACTCACCTGGAGAGGCTTATATGAATTGATGCTGAGTGAGAAGAGCAGAACCAGGAGAAAAATCTATAACTGAAGTGACTATGGAACAGAATCTTGTAACCTAAAAGTGAACAAACAAGTTAATTTAAAAAATAATAAAATAAAATAAAAAAAAGAAAAAAAGAAAAAAATAATAAAGTAAAACTGTGTGGAAAAAAAGGATTTCAATTAAAAAAAGAGAACACTGCTTAGAAGCAAAATAAGCACCAGACATGATTTTTTTTTTGCTAAATCTTGATTCATTGTTTAGACCACTGCCACAGGTCTAATAAAACCTTGCTGAACCGAAAAAAAAATGCTCATGCCACACATTTCATAGAATGGAAGGAGACTAGGTACTTTCAACAAAAAATACTGGTCTAGAACTGGGGATAATTTTTGAGGAAAGATAATGAGCTCAGTATTGGAAGTGTGGAGATAAAGATATCACTGAGGCATCTATTTGAAACATACAATAAGCATTCAGTAGGTTTACACATACATATGTGTGTGAGAGAGCATATAGTATGTATTTATTCATCTGTAGAGTAGAAAGTTACTACCACATATTAGGAATTTTTAAAATATGTAGATTTGCTTATAGATTCCTTAAGAAAAAACATATGAAAAGTTAATGTACAGTAGACTAAAAGCTTGAATTATATGCTTTGTATGATTATGTGCCATTCAAAAGGATTTATCATAGATGATCTTCACAAAATTTACATGTAATAGTATTCAATTTTATTTCAGTTTTTAGAAATCCATGTTACATATATGTAATCATATATATATATATATATATATGAAATTGCTTCTGTGGTGACTGCTTATATTACAAGAAAAATAGGTGAATTTGGCTAGACATCAGGATATGTAGCAGTATGAAGATTTCCTTCTTGTTTTGTTAATTTAGCAGCTGTGTTCCTGGCTAAGGAAAAAAAAACCCGGGAAATATGGTGATAGAAAATTTAGGGAATTAATGCTTTCCTCAAATACAAGGGAATACAAAGACAAAAATAAAACAGGCTATTTCTTCAAGAAGCTTGCAGCATAATTGGACAGACAATATGTTCTTAAATAAGCATATGCACAGTAAAAAGAAAGTAGAATTTTAAGGGGCTGTAAAACGAGCAGCTTGGAAATAAAGAATAGCTTCAGGCAGATTCTTTCACTTGAATAGAATTTTGAGGGAAATGAGGCACTTTAGGGATCAGAAATGAGGAGGAAATTAATTCTAGATAAGAAATCATACTGATGCCATGTTCAGAGAGACTTTGGTATATTTCTATGGTTTTAAACAGTTCCTGAATACTCCAGTTCAAGTGGGAGTAGGGAACTGTGATTGAGTTTGTCATCATTATGAAGTTGTTGAAACATGATTTACTTTGGAATGCACTTGCTCTTCTTATTAAATTTTTGAAAATTTTTCTAGTCTTATCTGAAATGAGTGAGTTAATGTGGATGAACTTCCCAATACTAAATCATCTGCCCAGGTAACCATTTAGAAGTACCTTTAGTTGAGACTCAATTTGCTGTGATTTCTTCATTACTTTCCATGTCCCTTCTAAGAGCACACACCTTGGAATTTAGAAGTGCATGAGGTTTGTATTCTCTCAGTCACTAGACAATTTCATATCATTGGCTTAGAATTAAAGGAACCTATTTGGTATAATGGAAGGAATGCTGTGCTTGCAGTCAGGAAGACTTGAATTATGATTCTGGGAAAGCCATTTATAGATACTAGATAGACAGAGACAGACGGACAGACAGAGAGATAGATAGATAGATAGATAGATAGATAGATAGATAGATAGATAGATAGAATGGTTTACATATGTAAATGTCACCTGGTGATATAGCAGAGATGACAAAGGATAACTTTACATCATGGCAGCAAACATATTTGGTGCCTGTTTCTCTCCTTCACTTCTTTCTTTCCTTCCTTCCTTCCTTCCTTCCTTCCTTCCTTCCTTCCTTCCTTCCTTCCTTCCTTCCTTCCTTCCTTCCTTCTTTCCTTCCTTCCTTCCTTCTTTCCTTCTTTCCCTAAAAGAAACATTACCACATGAAGGGAATAGGGAAGAAACCTGTAGATAGGAAGAGGTTAAAACTGAGAAATAGAAGTTGATAGATAAAGGTAGGTTCCAGAGGAAAGGGGAAAAGAAACTCTTAAGGGTCCAAGACAAATATTGTTTTTGTTGTTGTTAAATGTTGAATAGATCATCATCACTGTCCTGAAATAAAGGAGAAAATAGATGAAAACATTGAGTCATTGAGGTGGGAAAGATCAAATATGAAAAAGAAAATATGAATGGCCTCCATATCTTCTATAAATTTGATCATGACTTCAGATACTAAAAGGTAGGGTACTAGAATTGTAGACTTAAAGAAAGAAGATCAGGCCTGGAACAGTCAATATAGTGAATGTAGTAGGAAGCCAATCAGAGATGAATAAAAAGGATTATCAGTTGAATTTGGATAGCAAGCGTGTACTGGACCCAATGAATATGCTGCCTTGACTTTCTCCAGTAGTTTCCAAAAGACTTGATATAGAAGCAAAATAGAGGGGATAGTGTAGTAAACAGATGCGATGTTGGAAAATAGTACCATATAGAAAATACATATTCTATTGTAGCTTCAGAGAGAGTGAGTTAAGGCATAATTATGAGATTGAGGTTTATATTTATGTCACCTTTGATCCTGTCCAAGACAGAATATTGATCCAAGTACACTTTTAGGAATTTAACAATGCCAACAATTAGGATTATTGACTCTCTACTTATTTTCCACTGGTCCATTTTTGAACATTCTGGAAGCCATTTTTGCCCATTTGAACTGCTGTGGTTTCGTCAGCTGAGTGAGAATATCCTAAAATGACACTTTAATCAGTGTAAAACTAATTATGATCATTTAAAGCTCTAATATCTGTGGATTTAATAATATCTGAATAATCAGCTTCATGAGGTTTTTATATGGATCAAATAATATTACATATTAGTGTATTTTTGAAACTGTAAAATATATATGAAGGATATCTACAATCAATAAAATCAAGATATATCAACATAATTTTCAAAAGTGAAAATTTGATACATCATATTTCATCATCCTCAATCTAAGTTGAAGAAAATCCCATCAAAATGTATTAAGAAACTTGATTTCTCAAGGTCATAGAAAAAATAAACTAAAATAGAGGTGCTATAAATGCTAATGATTTTCAGAATTAAAGAACAAAATTCCAATATTGATAACAAAATGAGTTTATCAGTCTTTACAATTAAATAAGTTGGTTTAATTCTCTTGAATGAACAATAAGTATAGCTGGATGTTCTTAAATTTTCATGGAAATAGAACTATAAAAAGGACCACATGATGAAACTAAGTAAAATCTAGGATATTATACCTACAAATGAACCATCTAAAATTTTCAATTAAGTAACATGAATTATTCTACATACATGAATTTTTATTTTACAAATACCTGTATGTGACCTCTCACATTGAAATATATGCACATTATATCATGATACCTTGTTTCAGAGTGACTTTATTTTAGAAAAATCTAAATATGCTACCTATTTATTACATATCAGATGATCAAGCCAAATATATTTGGGGAAGTTGAATGTTTTGAATTTACACATTGTTGATTTTTATTTTTTCATAAGCATTACTGAAACTACAGACTAATATTTTTTGATGAGATAAAAAGAGTACAACTATTGAATCTTTACATTATTTTGCTACAGTAAAGAACCATAAAAAAACATAAAATTAATTATTTTCTGTTTCAGTGCCTGAATGAGTTTGATTTGTATCATTTGGATATATAAGAAATGTCAGCAGTGACTTGGAAGTGTGGAAGACTAAATAGGTGAATCATTATTAATTCACTACAGTCCAATCCAATAAAAATTTATTAAGTGCCTAATATATATAAATCATTCTACTAGACAATCTACATGCAAAGATCAGGACAATCTCCACTAGGAAAAAAAAACAGCATATCTCTATCTATCTCTCTGTCTGTCTCTGTCTCTGTCTGTCTCTGTCTGTCTCTGTCTCTCTGTCTGTCTGTCTCTGTCTGTCTGTCTCTATCTCTGTCTCTCTCTGTCTCTGTCTCTCTGTCTCTCTCTGTGTCTGTCTCTGTCTTTCTGTCTCTGTCTCTCTCGGTCTCTCTCTCTCTGTCTCTCTCTCTGTCTCTCTCTTTCCCCTATCCTCCCTTCCTATGTATATATTTGTGTGTATGTGTGTATAATTACACATTTATCACAGCTCTTTTGTGTGTTTACATATATATAGTTGTACACGTATGTGTGTATATGTATGTATGTATGCATATGAGTATATATATATTCTCCATATATACACACATACATATACAACTGTCTATGTTATGCATCTTGTGTATACATAGCATATGCATATGCATAAATATCTTTTGTGTATATTTATTTTATTATCTATTTTGATTTTCATTCTATAAAGCTGGTTTTAATTTTATTGATGTATATTGTTTTGAAACAAGTTATTTTCTATGAAGTATGAACATCTCATTGGAAAAACAAAAAGCAACCACTAATAAACAGGCACTTAAGTCAAGATCCACAAATTTGTCTTTTGAATAAATATTCATTTTATAAACTGCATTTAAAGATAATTAGCTTCCTTTATCTATTTAATTTTTATGAGGAAGTTTCATAAGATTAGCAAATGGGGAAATGAACTTTAAAAACAAAAATATTAACTATCCCTTTACTAAGGGAGGATTAAAAATAAAATTATATGTCACTTTTAATTATTTTTTAAATTTTGCCGTTTATCAGAAAGAATTGATGATAACTTTAGTTTTATTACCTTGTTAGTGATCTTGCCAATAATATTTAGGTAATTATTCCTCAATATGTTTTGCTTAAATAATTTCTATGACATGGATTGTTAATTGCATTTTTAAAATATATAATACAAGAAGGTAATTGTACTTTGATATTTAGGAGGAAAAGGTAAGAGACCCTTCAGGAAACCATCCCTAGGGAACACAGATTTAGTTGTAGATAACAAGGGAAATTAGAATAAGTAAGGACAACCTACAGGTTTTAAATTACTTAAACTTAGTCAAATAATGCATTTCCCACAGGATGTCTCTCCAAGTGAATGTCTATTTCCAAGAAGCTATTGAATTTTTTTTTCCTGTCAAAATTGGGGGCGGGGTTGAGAAACTCATGGATAGAAATTTCCTTTTTAAAAATTTTAAATATAATTTTTCCTGAAGTTTTAATAAACGTGATCTTTTAAAAATTCACTGAACTGTTTTGATATTTTAATTCTGGAAGTGTAGTTATAATCACAGCCCCTTTGCTTTTCTCACCTTGAAATATCCATGTCAATGTATTCGTATAAATATTTCTTAGAAAATCCACTCAAAATATGAGAGGACTCCTGGTGTGTGTGTGTGTGTGTGTGTGTGAGAAGATATATTAATCTAGCTCTCACAGTATCTACTTGCTGTATTAATCCTCTCAAAATTGCTTCAAAATCCTCAGAACTCTTTCTTGTCATACATAAGCTTCATAATACATTTTGTGCCATCTTTGGAAAGGAGAGTCATTGTACAACTCAATAGCTGGTTTGTATCCATTATGTGCTTTTCTATTTCCCTCTGGGCTGGTTCTAATTTTGATTATTGCAAATATTGTGGTTTGTCATAATGTATAGCTGTGAAGCGACACAAGGTAAATACTTGTGTTTGTAATGGGCATTTAAAATAGTGGGCCATTTAAGACTGCTGAAAGCATTGTACCAATCTTTAAGGTAAAATTCAGCTAAATTTTTTCTACTACTCAATTTTGGACCCTCTCTTATTGTGCATCTCCACAATCTCTACAAAATATATTTACTAATGGAATAAGTAAACAGGCTGCTGGTTTAAATCCATGTCACAATTTTGGCAATACATATTTTTCATATCATTTGGTCTTTGGCTAAAATGGATAAATTAGTCTTAAACTCATTGTCATAGATTTCCTACATAAAACTTTTTATTGCTTCATGGATTGTTCAATGTCATTTGAAGACATATGTATTTGAAAAGACTCATCAAAAATAAAAATTGTCTTGTTTCAACCCTTAAAAAGGCATAGAAAGAAACATAAAATCAATGTCAACCAAGATGTAAGAGCATAGGTATCCTTGAAAACACCTTGATTATTACAGTACCCAGAAGGGAAAGGGAAAAGAAGAGAAGAGAAGACAACAAGCATTTATTAAGTGCCTACTATGTGCCAGGTAGTATATTAAGCACTATTTAGATATTACATAATTTGATACAGCAACCATAGATCGTAGGTGCTATCATGATTCCTATTTTACAATTGAAGGGGCTGAAGCTGGTAGAAGTTATAGCTTGCCTAGGTTCACAAAGCTCATGTAAGAGGCCAATTTTGAACTTTGATCTCCCTTGTTCAAGGCCTAACTCTCTCTCCATTATGCCAACTGGCACAGAAATTCCATTAAAATGCATAATCTCCTTAGTCTCCAGGTTTATACGCTTTCTGTCCATTGTGATTCCAGCCATCAACCTTAATGATCATGTTTTAACATTAAGAAGTCTTTCTCACAAATATGTGACATATTTAGGCTCAAGGTGTAGGTGTTCTCTTAGAGGAGAGGAAAAGTACATGAGGGAAGTTTTTCAACTGTCCAAATTAATATGAAAAATGAACAAACCCTTTAAAGTTATTAAATAATGGTTTTACAGTGAAAGCCAAAAATACTGCTCTAAATAGACTTAAGCACAATAGAAAAGAACTCCAAATATTTGGAATTACATAACAGAAATAAGGTTCTACCCAACAAGTGAAACATGGCCCCACTGAAGAAGAAGCTGTACATATTTTATGAAGAGGTAATACAGTTAAATAGTTTCTGTCAGTTAAGGCATCATCCAGTATAGTCAAAGGAAGAATATGTGAATAGTAACATTGGGTGTCTTCACGCTGAGGAATACTGAGACAGGTATTTGTTTACCTGGATAGAAAGGAGAAATACATGATGAGTTTGGAAAAAAATGTAGGCATTTTATAGATTGGTAATGGACAAATTCATTAATTCATATATCTACCACAACCTCATTTGCATGCAAAGAAGTGTAGCTACTAATTTCTTGACTTTCAAAAATATATAATTTTATTCTTCAATCTATGGAAAAAATAGAGAGAATTACTATTTTGCATATAATTCCCATCAACAGGGATGTAACTTGTTAGGTGAATATAATGTGATGTAATGGAAATATAGACTATCTTAAGATGGAAGCACTATTCATAGAAATAGAGGCTCTGAGAAAGAGAAAAATATACTTGGAATATAGAGTATAGAAATGGAAGGAAATATTTCAGAAAATAAGCAAAAGTCAGCAACAATTTACAGTGGAATTCCTTTGATAGTGTTTTACTTTTATTTTCTCTTCCAAGGGAAAGTCTCTCTGGTCTAGACTGAATTGAACAAGAATAATTTTAGGGTGAGGCCTAAAATACAAAATAATATAATAATGAGTCAACTCCATTCTTTATAAAATACATTATATGGTATTAAAAGAATTGGAAAATATAATTGACACCTTATGCTCACTAAGCCTTGTAATATGATAGTGAATTGATGCCATGTTATTCAGTTGAGGACAGAGAGAGGGAGAGAGACAGACAGACAGAGAGACAGAGACAGAGACAGAGATACATAGAGGGACAGACATATGGAGAGAAATGGAGAGAGAGGGAGAGAGACAGGGGGAGGAGGGATGGAAGGGAGAGGTGGGGGGAGAAGACAGAGAGAGAATCAAATAATTCTAAAACTATGCTTGGAGTTTTACTTCTACTTCTCTGTATTTTTATTAAAGGGATAGGTAGTAAGCATCTAAAAAAATTAACTGCAATCACAAGGAGCCAGCAAGACTTCATTTATTCATGCCAGATTAATCACATTTCCTTTTAGATAGGGCTACTATGTGGGTAGATAAAGCAATGTTGTAAAACATGGTTTGCCTAGACTTTACCAAGGCATTTCACAAAATTCCTCTCTCAAGACATTCTTGTAATGATGATTTATGTATATTTGTATATAGGACTGGATAAGAACCTGGGAGCTGTCTGCCTCTGAATCCAGGTGACTGTTTGGTGGATTCAGGTAGGAGCTGGGCCCATGGAATGGGATCCAGGGAATCTGAGAGACCACTGTGGCTCAAAATGAAGCAAAGGCCTCTCCTTGAATATTGAATGTGTGATGAAATTGAAGTTTACTAAACACTAAGGGGTGGAGGGTTTGTGTAATTTTCTAATGATTGTATTTAGTGATTAATGATACTTAGTAATAGTGAATCTGGATAAGTGACTGATTAAGTTAACCTATGATTGCCCCATGAGTGGAAGACTGACTTGTATTGTGAAATGATTGAATGATGAAGTAAGGAGGGTTTTCCCCTTAAGGAAAACAAATGTTTATTCTTTTTTTCTTTGTTTTAAATACTGTGACCACTTTGGTGAAAACCATGTGGCCATTCTAATGTTAAGCTGTTGTGAACACTATATTCTGACTTCCTGTGATAAGATGTAATGTTGTGAATATTATATTATATTTGTTGTGAATGTTCACCTTGACTTGTTATTGATTAAATGGAGTGGTCACTATACTGTGTAATCATAACCTTAAAAGCTCTTCATAGTGGCACTCTTTTGGGAAGCTGCTTGTGCATGGCTTTACAATATAAAGGGTGAAACTGTAAGCAATCAGGGAGAACAAGGTGTAGTCTTTTTGTTACATTTATGGAGAAGGGATGAATTTATGACCAAACAAGAGATAGCATTATGAAATGCAAAATGAATAAGTTTGATTATATTCATTGGAAAACTCTTGTACAAATAAAGTCAATGTAATAAAGATTAGGAGAAAGCAGAAAATTGGGAAAGAATTTTTACATTGTCTCTGTTAAAGACCTTGTTTCTAAAAATATACAGAGAAGTAAGTCCAATTTACAAGAATACAAAACATTCCCCATTTGATAAATGGTCAAAGAATAAAAACAGTTATAAGTAGACAGACTTCATAATAATCTGGAGAGACTTATCTAAACTGATCCTGAGTGAGGGGAGCAGAGGCAGGAGAACATTGTACACAATTACAGACACATCATATCTATGATGACTTACTTTGGTAGACTGGGCTCTCCTTAGCAATGCAAGGTAATAAGACAACTCCAAAGGACCCATGATGGAAAAAGGTGTCCACATTCAGAGAAAGAATTATAGAGTCTGAATGCAAACTGATGGAAACTACTTGCGCTCTCTCTCTCTCTCTCTCTCTCTCTCTCTCTCTCTCTCTCTCTCTCTCTCTTTTCCATTTTGTTTTGTTTCTTCTTCCTCGTTCATTCCATCGGTTATAATTCTTCTTTACAACTTGACTAATGTTTAATGTGAAGGTATGTGCAGAACCTATAAAGGATTGCATGCCACAATGAGGGGAAGGTGGTGAGAGGGTGGGAGAGAAAATGTGGAACTCAAAAGCTTGTGGAACTGAAAGCTGCAAACTATAAATAAATATTTTTTAATGAAGTCACATCATTTGAAGTACAACAGTGTCAATGAATTCATGTACATCTCATTGAACTGATTTCAGTGAAGCCCAGAATCAACCAATGTCTGACAATTACCACCTGACACATTGCTGTTTCGACAAATGAGGTGAATAAGGAAAAGCTAAAGCTTTCTCTTGTTTAATAATAGCTAAATATCCTAAAATATCTTAAATTAATTAGGAATTTTAAATCTCACTATACAATCACATTTGAAGGTAGTGGAGTTCAAAATTATATCAGTTTGATATTATTTTAAAATATTCACATATTTAGTGTTAAAAAAAATTCAAACACTATGCACAAGTTAGAGTTTAGATCTTAAAATCCCCTTTCAAATAAATATATAGGGAAATATAATGAAAGTCACATTTTGGTGTATTTTACTATGTCTTAATTTTTACCTATTACATTTATGGTAGCTGATTTACTACCTTTTTGGATAATTAATATTCATAGTGATTCCTTTATTTTCTTACTGGGATCAAGTTGTCAGAAACTGGCTATATTTGACAATGGAAAAATAACTTAACATTTTTGCTTATGTTTTTCTACAACTTGAATTCTATGATCATAGAAGAATCACAATCATGGACGATGTAAAAAAAAGTAGAAAGATGTAATATGGTTATTGTTGAAGTGATTTATATTGCCCATGGTCATTTATTCACAAAACTATGTCATAAAAGTCATCAAAGACATGTATAATGGGGGAAAACATGAAAAATTTGTCTAGAAATCATGAAGCTTATTCCACATTTTCACAGATAATTAAAATCCTGTATAAAGCTTGAAATAACTTAAATGAACTGGAGAGAGTCCTCCATGGGTCAGAAGTTGCATGGAAAGGCAAAGAAAAAGAAATGTTGAAGATTTAAAAGGCATAAAAAGGCTGAAATGGTATAAAATATGCATACCAATGAAACCATGTATCATTGTGCTTAATTGTATTATACAGGTGATTCCATATCCATCACCAGTTTTTTCCCTGATTGAACACAACCAATTAGTCATTGGAAATTTCAAAACAAATATCCAACATACATTCTAAATTCAATGTGTTTAAAACTGAATTTATTACTTTTCCCATTATCATTTCCTGTTTGATACACCCCCTCTACCCCCTTCTCTCTCTCTCCAAAGATATAGTGATTCCCATTGGTCCATATTCACAATCTTGGCATTATCCTCAATTTCCTTCATCCTAAATACACAGTTACTAAATATTTTCATTTATATCTTCAAACCACCTCTTGAATCCAGCTCCTTTTCTTTCACTACAACTTAGTTCATGACCTCATCAGCTTTCAACAAGGTTACTGGAATAGCTTACTAATTGGTGTGTAAGCTCCAAGTCCCTCTCTCTTTCCTATGTATTGCTTTCTAAGTAATTTTATTTAAGTAAAGATGTGACCATATTAACCCACCCCACCCCACCCCCAACTCCAGTGGTTTCTACTGCCTCTTGGTTGAAATATCAACTCCTTTGTTTAGCATTTAAAATACTACACAACTGGGCTCCAACCTATTGTTCCACTCTCATCGTACATTGTCTTGAGTATTTTATTTTCATAATTCCAAGCTTAGGTACCACATTCTTCATGAAGTGTTTCCTGCCCATCTACCTTACTGCGGATGCTCTTTCTAAATTACATTTATTTATTTGTTCATTTATTTATTTATTTGCTTGCTTATGTATTCGTTCATTCATTCATTCGTTCATTTATTTGTGTGTTTGTTTATACATATCCTTCTCTCCAATAGAAAGTAAGTTCATTGTGAGTAGGGATTTTGCATTTTTGTAATTGTGCTCAGTGTCTAAAATGTTCATGACATCATATTAGGTGATTAATAAATTCCTATTAAGTTCACTGATTAAACTGTTATACTGATTAAAGGTCATGGCCCCCCATGCAAGCAGAAAAATACCCTATAGGATGTGGTTTTTATGTGTGTGTGATAAAAATAGTGAGTATAATAATAGTTATTGTTATGAGAATCACTACATACTACCAGCTTTTCTTAGTTAAGACTAAAAAAATTTCTAAGATAAATAAATGTAAAATATATAAGATACATATGTGTAAAATGAATAAAATACAAGTCAGCAAAGGGTTCATACTCCATATTATGTTATTTACATAATAGTCTAGTTGATAGAGGGCATTTTTTAATCAGGAGGACTTGGCAGTAAATCCTGCTCCTAAAACTTAACAGCTGTATAACCCTAGAATCCACATTTACTAATTTTGAACCTCATTCATTTATCAAGATTTATCTAATTACCATATATGAATTGCTATCTGAATAATAGGAAAGGGGTTCCAAATCTTTTCTTACCCATTATTGGTGCTTTGTGCTTTCTTATATTATGTTTTTGTACCCTTCAATTCAAGTTTTTAATATGCCCCCACTTCATTTTCAACAACATTGACTTTATTGATGACAGCATATCTAATCACCATCACTAATTCCATTGAAGCTTATTAAACTTTGAGTAAAAACATCCAGGGTTATGGTAAATGCCTTTCAAGGGTCTATGTAAAGAGATTTATAAGATCTAACATGAATTCTTTTGGTTTTTGTTTTCTTTTTAAATGTTCTGCTAGACAACTTTTACTATTATGTGAACAGCACTTAGTACAATGTTATCTATATTTGAATTTTAATCAAGCATGTCATTTTTTTAAAACTCAAAAAAGAGACAAATATATTTACATAGATAAGTATGCACCCACATACATACACATATATATGTGTATATATCTATATCTATCTACTTATTTATACACATCTGTGAATACATACACACATAAAATGAAGAAGGAATATGTGAAAAAAATTAATGGGTCAATAGAGCTGTTGAAAAAATAAATCCTATCCTCTTGGATATTCAAGTGAAGCACAGTGCCTTTAATAGTACAAATACTATTAGTTTTTGGTGGAATTAAGTTACATTTATGTTGTCAGTCAACTGTTAAAAAAATGACAACAACCATACTCTTGCTAAATTAATGTTTCAGGAGCATTTGGTTGATAAGAAAAATTTTAATGTTCACTGGTGGTTTAGTTCTCCCATGAATAAATGTAGTTCAACCAGTTTTGAATGGAGTAAAAAACAATCTGAATGAGAGAAAGCCTGTGAGGACATTACCATGATGCTTACTAATGCTCAATTTTTTCAGATACAACCTTGAATGTGGAATAGTAGAAAAGTAGCAATAGTCTTGTGACAGTTCATTTAATTAAAATAACAAGTCTTCCTTTATTTGAATGGCTATAATTCACCATTTAGTTATTACATCAGTCAGACAGGTTTTTATATTGAAAGAATTTTGTCCATGACAGATTAAGTGATTTGTACAAGGTCATAAGTAAAGTTGATGATAGAATTGAAATTAGAAATCATAAGGTCTGTTGACTCTGGACTAGAGAACAGAAGGCAATATAAATTTTATAAGTGTTTAATGTAAAAGAGGAGAGATATGGGGTGATAAAGAAGTACCAATCAATATATAATAAGGATGGAAGAAGGTAGCATGACTCTAAATACATGACTCCTAAGTGATAGTGATATTTCTAATCATAGTGAATTTTAAAGAGGTCATTTTTTTCTTTCATATTGATGTAATATTCAGATAGATAACTGGGCAAATGATAATAATTAATTTCATTTTGTACTCTGGTAGTGAATGATACTTTTTGAAATACATTTAGTATGAAAGTATTTTTCTTTTTAATAATCAAAGTAGTCTACTTAGAGATGCTTTTAATTAACACTTCTTAGACCCTAGGAGTAAAAAGTTAGGAACAGATATTCCATATCCTAATCCTGCTTAGTTGAATTTTCCCATTGGAAACAATAACTTTTAAAATATTCTCCTATTCAATTGCCTATTCAACATGCTCAGTCAGTGGTGTTGTCTTTGATCTTCAAAGCATTAAAACTCTCTGATCATTACTGCTTTGTCTGTACTGTTTTGTCTCTTTAGTCACATAGCCATTATCGTAGTTCAGGCACTCATCACCTCTCACAGTTGATTATGTGCATGTACACCGGTATGTGTGTGTGAGAGTGTGTATCATGGTAGTTAGAGAAAGTAGGTGGTGCAGAGGATAGAGTGCTGGGACTGGCATCAGCAAGATCTGAGTTGATATATTGAACCTATGGGAAATAAGAGCTTAGGCTGCTGTGACCACCAAAAACTCTAATCTTTTCCAGGACATTGCTGAAAATATACTTTTCTTTACATGATTCTTTATAACAAAACACTAATTCTGATGATATACACTTTTCCTAATACAGTAACCATGAAATAATCCATAAATCCCATGTGAGAAGAAAGACAATGGTGCACTGGCTGAGGAGGAACAAGGACTGTGATATCAAAAGAACACCAATGTAAAAATGGGAAAGGGGCAACCCGCTACCTCCAATCTCTGTTTAGGTTCTGTGGACAAACTGTTTCCTAATGAAAAATGCATGCCTTCAAGATGAGTTTCCAAGCTGCTCCATAAGACTGGGACACTCAGGAGCTTGACGGCATAGACATTGAGGGAGCTGCCATCCTCACGACAAGCCTAAAAACGATGGTGTGGACGACCATGATTTAATTTACCCACAAACTTAGCTCCTTTTGCACTAAAAAAAGTCCCTCATTGAGCAATTGAGAGGTTATTTTAGCACTTTCTGGGGGTGGCTTCATGAACACTTCAACAAATACTTTCTATCTTTTTATGGATATGAATTTGCACACACACACACACACGCACACTTTTTTTTTTCTTCTGTGCATAGACACAAACATATGTGGTTGCCAATAGGAAAGTAAAAATTAGGTTACTGATAATATAACAAGAATGCTTGAAGTCACACACACACGCACATGACTTTGTTTTTTAAACTAATGCAACATTCCTTACCCAGACTATATGTATGTGTGTATGTGTATGTTTGTGTGTGTTTGTTTTTATGTGTGTGTGTATCCTTTCCCACATGCTATACTCCAGCAAAACAGCTTTCTCTGTTCTTCACACATGGGACTCCTCATCTCTGCTTGCTTCTAGAATCTACCCCAACCCAAAGCCTGAAACCTATTTCTTCCTCACCTCCTCCCCCTTTACCTTTAACACACCACCTAGCATTCATACGTAAACAGACTCAAACACACACACACACACGTACAATGAATGAATGAATGAAGAGAAATAAGGAGGGTATAATAGATTCTATGATATTAATGGTGAATACACCCCTCTCCTACTGCCAGTAAACCTTTTCCTGAAACACAGATCTGATCTTTTCACACCCCTACTCTATAAACTGCAATGTTTTTTTTTTTTCACATCTAGGATCAAATGCAAAATTCACTGTTTGGTATTCAAATCCCTTCATAAACTCATTCCCATCTACCTTTCCTGGCTTCTTACATATATTACTCCCTGTTCCAAATACTTCAGTCTATTGATGCTGAACTCTGGACTAGCTATTCCACAAATAACACACTTTATCTCTCATCTCTGTGAATTTTCTCTGTCTGTCCTCCAAGTCTGGAAAACTCACCTTTATCATCTCCACCTTCCAGCTTCCCTGACCTCTTTCAGATTCCAGCAAAGATCTCACCTTCTTTAGGAAGACTTTCTTCTATTAATTACTCCTTATTTGTATTGCATAGAGCTTTTTTGTACATATTTGTTTGCTTGGTGTCTACCCCATAAAACTGCAAGCTCCTAGAAAGGATACTCTGTCTTTTGTCTCCTCTTGAGTCTATAGCTCTTAACATCATTATCTCAATTATACAGGTTCTTTTTGTTGTTATTCAATTATTTCAGTCATGTGCAACTTTTTGTGACCTCATATTGGGTTTTCTTTTACAAAGATATTAGAGTGGTTTGCTGTTTCCTTCTTCGGCTCATTTTGCAGATGAGAAAGCAGAGACAAATGGGGTTAAGTGACTTGCCCAGGGTCACACAGTGAACACCTAGTAAGTATCTGTCTGAAACCACATTGGAACTCCTTCTTGTCTTCCTGACTCCAGGCCTGACACTCTAACCATTGTACCACCTAGGTGCTCCCGTAGGCTTTAAAAAAAAAACTTATTGACTGAGTCATTGGTATATGATTCATATTTGCTACATACCCAAAATTGATCTTTTGGAAAACATTCACCTGTGGTACACAAGGTTCAGAAAAAAAAATAATTTGTTTCTTGAGCTTCCAATTAATTTTTTTCTCTGGGATATTTCTGACTTACCATCAAATTGGTATCTAACTTTTCTCTCTTTAATCATTCCTGATTTGATGCGTTGTTAATTTAAGTAATCTTATTCTTATCATGTAATTATTGAATCTCTCAGTGATATTGAATATTTGGAAATTTGTTACTTTATTTCAGGATGAGTTATATATAAACTTCCTCTCTCACACTCTCTTGTTGATTCAATCAATGAACTTTGCCATTTATTTCTAATACTTCTAAGAAATTTTGTTGAACAAATTCCTGAATTATAAAATATAAAATTAGACTGTGCAATCATTTTTTTTCAAAAATGGGCATTACTTTCATGATCTCATATTCTGAAAAGCTCATTTACTTATTTTATCTGTATCGAGTTCTAACAGATTTTGATATACTTTCATTCTGTTTTAACATTTCATTATTTTCTTCAACTTATAAAATTCTATTGTTCCTCCTTTTTTCAGTCACTTGCTTAAATAAAAATGTCCATTGTATATTTTAAGCCATTGAATGTCTTTATTTTCTTTTTCAAATGTTCTTTACCCTCTTTATCACTTATTTTTATTCCTTTGTTAATATTCCAAAGCCCCTTGGACTTTTTTATTGTTTAATTATCATTGGATTTAGTTTTATGGTTGCAATATATTTTTCCTGGATATTTTTCCATATTCTAACATTTAACACTTTTGAATTATTTCATATATTTTAACATATTTCCATACTTTAATATATACTTAACCTTATAGCATTTATTAATTTCATTTGGACTTTTTGTTTTATGATATTTTTAGTTTTATTCTTCTGTTGAGTATTTTTAAACAAACCCATGATTGTATATTTTATTTCTATATCATCTTCACTTCCAAATAAAAAATTCTCCATATAACAAAAATCCAGCCATTGTGATAAGGAGTTAAAATTAAGCAAATGTGCATACACATTTGAGCAATATGTGTGATATTTCTATTCACAGAATTCTTTCTCTTGCAAAGAGTTCTTTAGGAACAAGCTTGGTGTATATAATTATGCCATGTTTAGTTTGTTGTCTTACTGGTTTTTTTTTCCTTTCTATTTATGTGCTTCTAGCCATTTGGTAAAATTTTTTATACTTCTCCTTACCTCACTTTATATTTGGTCACATAAATTTTATCTTTCATTTTTTTGTGATGCAATGATATTCCATGGGCCACATTTGTTTAGCTTTGTCTCAACTGATAAGATTTTGTTTTATTTTAATTTGTTTTTGTTACTGCACAAAATTGTTGCTATTTGACGAAATTGGTATCTTTTGTATTTTTATATCCCTTGAGGTATATGCCTGGCAGTGAACTGTTTTTTGGGTCAAAAATTGTAAGCATTCAATCATTTGCTTATTGTAGTTCCAAATTCCTTTCTAGAATAGTTAGATCAATTCAATATTACCACAGCATGGTATTCCTATACCTGTTTGTTTGTCTGTCTATCTATCTATCTATCTATCTATCTATCTATCTATCTATCTATCTATCTATCTATCTATCTATTCATTCATTCATTTATTTATCTACTTATTTTTTTATTTACTTATTCATTCATTCACTTATTTATTTGCATCTGCTTCAATATTATTTTAATTTTTTTATCATTACTAATTTTCTGTAGATGTCTGGGATTTAAAAATATATGTCTCCTATTAGTGGCTTGGAGAAGACTCTCATATAATTTCTAGTTTCTTTTTAAAATTCTTCTTTTAGGAAATACTTATTCATAAACATTAGATCATTTTTGGTATTAAATATTTGTATTAGATTCTTAACTTTTTGATATATTCCCTTATTGGAGATATTAGGCCTTTTTTTTTATAAATCAGCTTTTCTCTCTTATGCCATTGCATTTTTTAAAGCAAAATTACTATAATGTACTGTCAGATAAATCTTATGAAAACTACCTGCAGTTTTATTTTTACATGTGTTTGGTACGTTTCTTGATATTTTTAACTGAAGAAGAGGAACTTCCCTTAGATTTCCACATTAATTCATCTAAATTATTGGAAGACCTCTCCATGGTAATAATTTAGATATTGGCACCTTACCATCTAAATAGTCTTCAGCTGATGACTTGTCTTTCTGGCTAAATTATAGTCTTCTTTAACAAATAGAGTATAGGAAAGGTTTGTTTTCTTCTGTAATTTTTTCGAAGCATCTTATGTATTTGTTGCTTCTTCATTGCTATTGACTGATAGTACGCCCTTTTGAGAATTGTAATTGTTGTTTGCCCTTCATTCTGAAAGAGAACCATGACATCATGGAGGTAATGCCATGACATGCAAGTGAATTGTATTTAAGTGCAAAGTCACCAGCCTTGCTTTCTCCTCTAAAGTCATCTGAGTTGAATTTATAAACAGGTCAATTCTCAGCATGTGAATAAAGATTCAACATTTGTTTTAATGATCAATTTCTTGTAAAGACAGAAATTACCTTAAGACTAAATCATATTCTTTAACACATTATTGTTATCTTCTTGAGTTGAATAAATATTTCTGTTACACTTTGTTCTATTGAATTTTCATCTGTTTTTCCATATGTAATACCTAATATCAGGAAGAAAACTGGCCATTGAAAAGTTGTCCAGTCAGTCTTAGATCTTATGATAGGCTTTCATCTTGAAGTGATTTTTTGTTAATAATTTTTAATCTTGTAACAATATTTAATTTTTGTAAACTCTTCTAAGGGCTTATATAAATGATCAACAACTCAGTTTTTAGTCTATCAACTTATAGTGATGATTGATAAATAAAAGAAATAGATAATATAGATTTAGGTACAATATTGTTGTCTTCCAGTTATTTTTCAAATGTGTCCAACTCTTTATGACCTCATTGGGGTGGTATTGTTGTGGGAATTTGGAGATCTTCCTTGACCCTTAATAGGTCTATGTGACCAGGTCGAGCCCATGGTGCGAGGAGCTTGCTGAATGGGTGGAGAAGGAAGGGGTAGATCAGTAAATATGGGTGAGGCAGAGTTAAGTGGGAGTGAGACAGAGATGACAGAGAGTAGGCAGAGAAGATCAGCTAGCTTGAGTGAGAGAGGGAGTGATTTTGCCTAAAGGAACTTGTTTTGTTGAGAGACCTAATAGAGGGAAGACTTGGGGTGCTGGTGTTTCCTGCATTGGTGATGTGTATGGACTGTTCTAAAAATGCTTAGGGTGTTGGTGCTTCCCACACTGGCAATGTACACTGACCTCTTTGCTACTATAATGGATTTGGCTTACTGGTGTTTGAATAAATGCCTTGGTTTCATCTTCAAGGAAGAGAGTCTGTTATTTCTTGTAATTCAAACCTGGGAATATGACTGCTTTTTCATAGCAATTGCTGTGGATATAGATAATTAGAAATGTAGATACAAATATAATGCACGATATTGTTGTCTTTCAGTTGTTTTCAAATGTGTCCAACTCTTTGTGACCTCATTTGGGGTTTTCTTGCCAAAGAAACAGGAGTTGTCATTTTCTTCTCTAGCTCATTTTATAGATGGGGAAACTGAGGCAAAGATGGTTAAGAGATTTGCCCAGAATAATCAGAGTCTGAGGCTAAATTTTAACTTGGGAATACCTGTCTTTTTAACTCCAGGCCCAACACTTTATCCACTGTGCCACCTAACTGCTCCAGATACATAGGTAATGAAATTGAAAAGAGACAATTATTGACTCGGGTTTCTTTTATTTCTTTTTTATTATAGCATTTAGAAAACATGGGATTTCATTTTGAATATGATGATATTATTTCTCTGATAATATGTAAATATAAATGGTGCATGAGGTTAAACGTTTATTTCACAATCACTTTTTAATGATAAGTATAATTGTAGTTACATCTATATTATCTATTTTTTTCATTTATCAATTATCACTATAAGTTGAGATATTGAACTTTTTCATGTTCAGACTTTCCTGAAATAAAGTCATCAGAATTTATAACTTAAAACACTTATTAAGATTAAAAATCATTTAAATAAATAAAACTTGTATGAACTGATTAGGCAAATATAGGCATGTGAAAAATGTATTTTCAAACAATAATGTTGAATGGATATATTTCCCCCAAAGTTTGTTTCAAGTTATGTACTTAGAGAGGAAAAAGGCTTACTTTGAACTTATTGTACAGATTTAATTTCTGTTAATTCATGTTAGCTTTGAGTGTTTTGAGTAATTCAATTACACAGAGAAAATCCTTAGTTAATAAAAGTTTAATGCAATATAAGCTTCCTAGGACCATTAAATCTCACTCTCATAATACTATCAAATGCACATGTCATTGGAAGAGATTCAGAATTTAATCTTTAGGCATGCTGCAATGATAATGAATGCAAATATCTGAAGGAATAAAAGATTATTCAAAAATCAGGTATACCATATTATTATAATTCAGAATGACCAAAGTGCATCTTCATGTAGCACCTTCAGTGCAGCTAAAATATTTTTTAAAATTTTAAATTAAAATTATAGAACTTCTAGGCACTTGTTTCTGATTGTTATTGATAACAAGCTCACAAGGATATTTTCAAATGGTATTATGTTTAAAAACACAACCTTGAAAGATTTAAATAGCTGGCATTCTTTTTCTATTGCTCTTTCATTTTTATCTATTTAACAATTTTAATTTTTGTAGTTTGAACATACCTTGGTTGTAACAATAAAAAAAGTAGCAAGAGATTATGTATGTTAGAATCTCCTGGAAGTGGAAGAGAAAATTCGAATCTTGGAATATACAAAATAAACAAGTTTCCCACTAGAATGATCTTCAAATTTGAAACTAGTTAGGCTTTGAAGAGTTGAATAAATACTAAGTTATAAGTACAATATGATTATTATCATAGACTGAAATATTGAATATAAACAGAAAATATTCTTAAATAATCTCAAAAAACTTAAAATATTGGATATTGTACAACATACCACATGAGAAAGACACAAACCCTTCAAGCTGTGTCCCCCATTGTCCAATCAGTTCATGTTGGAGAATTCTCACTATCTTTTCCTGTGTGCTGAAGGACCACTCCCAGAAACCAGATGGAAGAGAATTACTGGAAGCCCATAATTTTGCTAATGATACTTCATTCCATATTTTAAAATGTGATGTTCATTGGCTTGAGGACAAACCTCCCATCACAGCAGTTCTCATTAGAGAGATAGGACTCAAATACTATAAGATCATACATACTGTCCATTGGGTGGAATTGAAATCAGGCCAGTTGTATAAGTAAAAGATCATCAATGGTTTCTACCACATGTATGGTGGTCAGGAAGCTTGTTGTATGGGGATTGGAGCTTGTATAAATCCTACAGAGCATTTGATTATAGCTTATTAAGCACATGACTTTACCTATAATCTTGGATTCTTTTTGAGAAATTCTGGAAGTGCTTATGGGACAAAGAGGGGGCTCTGCTAAAGGAAAGGGAGGATCTATGTACATGTTTGCCAAGAACTTCTACGGTGACAACAGCTTGTTGGAGCTCTGATGCCTTTGAGAGTTGTTGGTGTTGCCCTAGCATAAATATGACGAAAATGATGAGATCTGTTTGACTTGGTATGGAAATGCTGCTGCTAGTCAGAGTCAGAAGCTCACAATATGACAGCTTTGTGGAAATTGCCTTGTATTTGCTTTTGTGGTAATAATTGATAGGGAATGGGAACTTTTCTTTTTTATGTAATAAATGTTATTTGTTTCTTGTTAACATCATTCATTTTCATGAGATTTTTGAATTACAGATTTTCTCCCCATATTTCCCCTACCTCAACCCTAAAACAGTGATCTCACTGTAGAGGCCCTCCCCTGGTCTCCTCTCTAACTTTCTGGTAGGGCAGGGAGGGTCTCCCTACACCAGCCCCTGTATATCTTAATTCCTAGTTGTAGGTATTACAGAGCTTTAAATTCTAGATTCTTTCGATTCCTCCCTTGTCACCCACCCCCATTGGAAGGACAACCAATTCAATACAGGCTGTCTAGGTGTGATTATACAGGACATCTTCATAGTGGACATGTGACAGTGATCATATGTCCCTCCTTCCTATCCCTCCCCCCCTTGTTCTGTTCTCTACCCTTTCCCTGTC